>PVJA010021507.1:0-35469 GCA_004027025.1 Myocastor coypus | reverse complement strand
ACACTCTAAGGATTTAAGAGGATTTCTGTGAGAAACAGAAGAAAAGAGCAAATAACGTTAAGTAAAGTGTAAGAGCTGGAAGGGAGCTGGGGAGCCTAAAATTTGTGGAGCTTAGGACACGAAGCAAGCCAAACATAACAGAAGTTGTTGGTCTCTACAGTAGGCAAGGTAGAAAGTTTTACCAAGGTTAAGTGAAATGTTATGAGTAACACACTTAGCATTGAATCTGGAACGTATAAATGATCATGATCATTTGGTGTTACAAAGTCTATATCCATCACTATTGCTATTAGCATATAGAGTTTTAACATAAACGTTCTACTTGAATAGCATGTTTTGTGTACAAATACACAGATGAAATAAAGGAATTTTGTTTGTTCTGTGACTAAGAAAGACACATAGAAGGAATCCAGAATTCAAGGGAGAGAAGGCAAAAAAGAAAGTCAAGAATTTTAATTTTTGCCTTATTTTGTTTTATTTATTTATTTATTTATTTATTTGGTATTTAGTACTGGGTCTACAAGTCTCACTACACAAATTGGACTCCTAGTGATTCTCTGGTTTTCAGCCTCCCTAGGGCTGGGATTACAGGTGCAGCCCACCACACCCAGTCTCGGTCACCATCTCAGTGAGCTCTGGGGTGGAGCCGGCAGGGCATGCAGGGTACTGCACCCTGCTGCTGCACTCTGCCTAAGCAGCCACTTTAGCCTGCTGAGCTATCTGGCCAGCTCAAGAATTTTAAATTTACACGACTATAAGCTGTACCCTGTGGTTCTGACACTGAGCCAATCCTGCAGTGTAAATCACAGATAATGTACTATTCAGAGGGTTTGAAAGTTAAATGGAAGAGACAAACTTCTCATAGATGGACATGGATATAAAACCTCTAAGTGACATTGCCTTCTAGTCCAGCCATCCTTTTATTGCATTCTGTCAGACCTGTGGCTATTTCCTGGATCACTATTACATAATTCTGGTGGTTTTTGTTGTTAGAGATATATAATATTCCTTTATTGGCAAAAGTATGGAGAGGGATTACAATCAGACTTAAATCACGTGTTGAGATTCTCATGGAGGGGCTGGGATGACAGCGCAGAAGTCTAAGTGCCTCTCTGGCAAGTGCAAGAACCCAGATTTGATCCCCAGTAGCGTATGACCCCAGTGCTTGGGGAGGTTGAGACAGGAGGCTCCCTAGGAGTCTGAGCTATGTAGTGACAGCCTGTACCAGATACATAATTTAAAAACAATGATGATGATGATGATGATGATGATTTCTGGAGAGAAATGTTATGATTATTCAATTATGCTACAGTCCTTTAGCAAACTTATTTTCACATCAGTGTCCTGTGGAAAGTGGCTATTATTTTTCTCACAGTTGATTCATACTTCTCATTGGAGTATTTACACTCACCCACCTCCCTTCAGCCTTCAGATTGGCTCATAATATTTTGACCTTTTTATTTTTAAAAATTATCTGTCTATCTATCTATCTATCTATCTATCTATCTATCTATCTATCTTTGTGGTACAGGGTCTCACTATGCAGCTCAGATTCATAATTATCCTCCTGTTTCAGCCTCCCCAGCACTGGGACTATAGGAGTGTTCCACTATACCCCATTCTGGGGCCAGCAAGGCCTACCCAGGGTTGCAGGGCCGGCACAGCATGCTAGGGATTGAACCGGTGTCCTTCTACTTACCAGGCAGGCGCTTTAGGCCACCAAACTCTTGCTTTCAGCCCCAATTTTTTTTAATTTCTAATTTATGATTCATCTTCCAGGTTTATCTGTCTTATTCCTAAATTTAACCTCAGCATTTCCACCCCTAGTGCCCTTGTCTGGGGATGGGTTACTTCTTTGTTTTAGCTGCTATAAGTTACTCTCCGTAAATAACCTAATTTATCCATACAAGTTTGTATCTCAGGGATATGCAGTCCTGAAACCCAGACATCATAGTGGAAATCAAGGTACAGTTTAAAGGGGTTAGTTTGCCTTTAAATATTTTTCTTTGATTTGGTAAGAATTTCACATTACTCTTCTCACAAATAGTTCCAAAGCACATTTAATTGCATTTAGCAGTCTGTGAAAGACTTTATACCCATTTTATTTAATCTTCATAATATCAATAACATTATAATCCACAAGCATAATGCTCTTTGTATTTAAGATATAACCTAGCCCTCCTTTCTTCATACTGTCTAGATGTGAGAGACATTTAGTGGATAAGTAAAGATGTTTCTGGTTATTTGTCTGTTTTCATGCCAAATGATAGAGTGGCATTTCATTAACTTTCCATTATTTCTCAGCATCCTGCTTATTAACAGGTTCATTACAAAGGTTTATATCTTTGAGTCTTGATAGAAACTTTCCTGGGATTATGGAGTGAGGAGTAGCAGCAAGTTTATTATAGGGTCGTGAAATCATGTCTCAGGCCAACTATTAGCGTAAGTAACATTAACTTCTGGTAAACTATTGTTTTGCTTCACTTCTTGCCAGCCAGTTATCCTAGCTCTTATTTGTATGTTGATTATTATTCTAATTTAAAATTGTTCATTGACATTCATAGTGAAACAAATCACAGAGACACAAGAGGGAGGGAATGGCCACAGTACTTGATTTCTGAGACGCTGTCACTTGCAACAATATGAGGGAAGAAATACTTACTGTTTTGAAGGGGAAATGAATTTACAGAACACAGCTTCAGTTTGGAAGTTTTACATGTGAAAATATAGTTCCTTAGAATGGATGCGGTGTTACAGTACTTATGGATGGACTCCTATGCTTTGTATCCTAGGCACATACTGCACATAGTAATTCATTTGTTTCTCTAAATTTTATCAGTGAAGATAGTGCGTATACTTCATGAGATTTTTCATAGAACTAGTTAGGAAAAGAAAGGACAAGGTTTTTGAGGTAAGTTGGCAAGCTCTGGTTTCTCTCTCTCTCTCTCTCTTTTTTTTGTGCAACTGGGGTTCAAACTCATGACCTTGCATTTGCCAGGCAGGCACTTGTGCCACTGAGCTATCTTCCCAGCCCCTCAGGTTTCTCTCTTGGGACCATGTGAGCAGAGATCATGTTCAGTTGCACCATCTCTTCCACCTGCCTCCTAGGAACTCGCTTTTTGGATTACACATCACAATTTCTAGGATCACATATGGCCCTCAAAATTTAAATTTGAAATGCCACAGTGTAACTTTACTTCTGACATTCCAAGAGTACACTTTCTTCCCTTCCATTCTGCCTAGAAACACTTCCTTTCCTTTTCCTCTGTGGGTAGGTAGGTCTGCTGTCTCCACTTCCTTTCCACCATACTAGAACCTCCTGATCCTTCTCCAGATGGAATTTTACTCCATCCAGCTCTGGCCCTCGTCCTCTTATTTCTACCCCTTGCCGGTTCCCTATTCTGAAGCAATCCAGTCACTCCTCGCCCTTCCAAGCACCATGTGGAGAAGCCCGAGCTGTCTTACAACTGCATCCAATACAAATGCTTACAGTGCAGCGCCACCTGCCTCCCACCACTGCTGGGAACTTGATCCTTTTTCTACCTGTCTTCCTGGTTCCTGTCTCACGATGGCTCTTTCAAATTTCCAGCACTGTCAACACCTTGCTTACACTAAGTCTGCACGATTCTTCCTACATTTGGACCCCAGTTTTCTAGGAAAAAGAATGATGGTCCTTGTGCTCTAAAACTCATCCTCCACTGTGTATATCTGTCATTCCCTGCAGATATCTGTGGGAACCATGCCACCAACTGCATTAAGACCTGGATTAACATGCAATTTGTTATCAATTGCAAGCACCATTTTTAATTAAAACCGTGTCTCCTTTGCTGACTTGGTCCTTCTATTTCCTCTTTAATCACTTTCTACCATGCTCCTTTGAACCATACTCTAATTTATTTATACTGTTTATTTTTTATTTTGCATCTCCCCCAGGTGGAATGAAAGTTCCAACATGAATTTTTACTATTTTATATGCTGATGTTTCTAAAGGAAGTTGAACAGTGTTTGATTCCTGGTAGATACGAAATAATACTTATTGAAGGAATATATAAATAAGTGTAAGTATTTTCATTGTTTGTTTTCTTCATTATCTAGAAGAATGGCTTCGTTAACTCCTGATCATGACAGTACTTTCCCCAGCTGAAATCAACAGTGATGTAATTTGTTTGATCTCCAGTATAAGAACACTGTCTTTGTCATTCACTTCACTATCTGACTAGCTCTCGGGCAGGGAATGCAGTGTACCGACCTTGTCACCTCCTGTTGTCTCTCAATAAATCTGGGCAGAAGGAGTATCAGCACTGTACTCCGTCTCTGCCATTAAATACACTTTCTATTCACTGCCCTCCAAGTTGACCCAAGGGATTGATTTCTGCTGTATTTTATTTGCTTTGATAGTTTTGGCCAAGGTTCTTTCAGTCATGGAGACTACATTTTTGTCCAGATTATATACTCCAAGAGACTTCATTGAAAACTGCAAGCTCATTTCTTTTTGGAACACTGTTGAAGTTGAGACGGAATCTCCAGGGAATAAGACCAGTCAACAGAAGAGCAGTAAGAGAATAGAATGCATCTTCTAGCTAAGAGATGTTTGCCCACAGTCTAAAACCCACCTAGTAGAAAATGTAAAGCAAATACCAGTCATTGACCAACTCCCAGAGATAAAACACAACTGCAAGGAACTATTTATCAAATAGATAATGTTCCTAATCCTGTGTTTCCAGGACTTGTCAACGTCCTCCTACAATGATCCTACAGTGGCATTGTGCTGAGTATCTAAGTCCTGCAGAAGGAATGCATCTTTTCTTTCTTTCTTTCTTTCTTTCTTTCTTTCTTTCTTTCTTTCTTTCTTTCTTTCTTTCCTTTCTTTCTTTCTTTCTTTTCTTTTTGTCTTTTTGAGACAGGGTCTCATTATGAAGTTCAGGCTGGCCTTGAGCTAACTTTTGTAGCCCAGGCTGGTCTGGAACGCACACCGATCGTCCTGCCTCAGCCTCCCAAGTACTAGGAATGCATATTTTTTTAATGTTCAAAAATACTATTCTATTCTGCTTCACATTCTCCTTTTGATGGAGAAGTGAAAGTCACAATAATGTTTTTTCCCATTTATTTTTGTGATTCTTAATTCTTGCTTTCCTTTTGACCCACACTTGGGGCTGCCTTCATTTTGTTTGTGTTGAAACTCCTGTTTGATTCTCAAGTAAAGTATTGCATGAAATAGAAGTTGATTATTCTTTCTATGGAATTTTTCTGTTTATTAAGAACATGAGTGTTGATACAATTTTTGTAATCTTCATGTGTGCTTGAAAGGAACTACAGTCATCAGCAGGTTTGCTGTGGGGTGGGGCACTGGGGCAAGTGGAATTATGTAAATTCAGAGAGGGCTAGCTTTATTTATTGTTTTCACCAAAAGAACTCTCTTTGTTTTATTTAAAGAAACTAGTGGTTTGAAGATTCCACATAGGCTTTGGTGGAGCTCAGCAAGCCCAGTCTTCCTATTATAAAAGGGTTATGTCCCTAAAATGCATTTTCTGCCTGCTCTTGTTGATGAGTCCCTAGGAGAATTGTATTCTGAAATGATATTTCAATGCCAGTTAATGCAAATTCCCCCCTTTTCTAACAAGAAAAATGAGCAGTGAGAAATGTGTTAGCTTTTCTTTACCATAATTAATAGCTTATTTCTCCTTGAGTAGAGAGCTAATTTTGTTTTTAAATTACATTTAATAAGAAATAATAATGCAACAGTTTCAAAACACTTTAGTAGTACATTCCCAATAATTGATATAATGTATATTGTTGTCTTTGTGGTAGTTACTTAGAGCGCAGTATGAAGACATGATTATTTTTATAGTCATTATTGATATAAAAATTTCTTCTCAGTAAACTAAGAGAAAGCAGTTGTAAGCATAGTCAAGTATTCCATAAACATAGTGATTATTGGCAGAACTGGCAATGTCAGAAACTTGACGTAAGCCTTTCACAGCTCAACATGCTGATCTAGTTTTAGTTAATGTAATCCCTATTAAAATACCATCAACATACCTTGCAGCCCTGGAGAAATCACTTCTAAAACTTATTTGGAATCAGAAAAGACCTAAAATAGCAAAGACAATCCTGGGCAACAAAGATAAGGCAGGAGGCATTACAACCCCTGACCTTAAGTTATACTACAAAGCTACAGTGATAAAAGCAGCCTGGTATTGGCAAAAGAAAAAAAAAAAAATAGGCCTGAGGACCAATGGAACAGATTAAGATGCAGAAGCAAATACAAACATGCTCAATTACCTTATTTTTGACAAAGAGGCCAAACATGTTTGCTGGAAGAGAGATAGCCTCTTTAACCAGTGGTGCTGGGAAACGGGCTCTCTACATGCCAAAAACTAAAACTTCACCCAGGTCTATCACCATGCAGCAAACTAAAGTCAAAATAGATTAAAGATCTAAATATTAAAAGAGAACATGGGTTAGCTTTTAGTTCTTTCAAATGTCTTCTTTTCACAGTTATTCACTTTGGTTTTCAACACATTTCTTTTTCTTTTCCCTTTTCTTGGTGGCATTGTCTTTCCATTTCTCCAGTTGCTCTGAGCAGAGACTCATTTGCAGGGCTTTCCTATCTTTTGGCAAGTCCACATTTACTAGCACCATCACTTTCTCTCATTTTTATAAAAGATATTAATCAAGACAAGATTTTGTGCCATCTATTGTGACATCTTTGTGGTTTAGATTTTCACACAATATGGAAAACTGCTAGGCAAACTCCCAAATTTTCATAATATTCTTCAGGTTTGTGGCTCATTCCCACACCCATTATTCCACTCAGCAAGAAGTTTCTATTTTTTCCTTATAGAGAAATGAGAAACTACTAAGCATGCAGTCCTAAATTTGCCAGATATATACACATTTGTTCTTAGTTTAGCTTTGCTTCCGTAAAAGGCAAAGCTGTTCTTCTAACCAAGTTTAATGCTGCGATCTAGTCTTTTACATTTTCCTCAAGTTGTTAAAATATATTTCTCCAGCGCAAATGTCTCAGTTTTTAATCCACTTATTTTCGTGTGTGTGTGTGTGTGTGTGTGTGTGTGTGTGTGTGCACACGCGCGCGCACGTGCATGTGTGCGTGTATGTGTGTGTGTGTGTGTGTGTGTTGTGTATAAGTAAGGAAATTTTAAAATGTTCTCCTCTCCTTGTGCAAATCTTACTGAAGCTCTAAAACATTCTCTCTGGGATAGAAGAAAGGAAAATGATGGCAAGATGTCTAAGATGTGACCACAGGAACAGGACCGTGGCTAAGTGCAGATGAATGACAAAGGATAAGATGTACAGGAGCTGAGAGGTTTTGTCATGCTATCTGGACCACTAAAGTGCATTGTGAAAACACCCAGGTAACCAGACACAAAAGACTCCGTGCAATCATTAAGATGTCAGTAATGCAATGGGGGCGGGGGAGCAAGACCCTGGCTGACTGTGAGTGAGTGCACAGCAGTTGACACAGTCCTTGAAGAAGAAGGATTTTCCTTCCTGGAGGAGGAGAAATAGCTTAAAATTCAGAATGAATGTTAGAAACACTACAACTCTGGTTTCCAGATTTGAGGTCTGTAGTATGGTCATGTAATTAAAAGCTGCAAATAAAAAAAGCTTCAGGGGAAAAAAATTATGGAAGGATCAGTTTCTAGGAATGATAGAGAAGATGGAGTAGGTTCACTGAGCGCTCTTAAGTGAAGAAGTTGATGACTATGAATCAGGAGGCTGAAGATACAGCAAAGGACAGTACTAAGCCCCAAGGAAAAAGGATCTGTGAGCAGCATGTATAGGCAGGCTATAGGCGAGTAGAAAGCCTCAAGCACCGGCAACCAACAAAAATATCTAACCTGAATACTGGCAGGCTAAATCATCCACAAGTCTCCAAATTTCAAAGCATCAGTTTTCTTGCATTTGGTAAAGAACTGCCGTGGCTTGGAAACTTAGAATTCTGAAAAGCTAAAGATTAAAGAAAAAATTTGACTTTGCTTCATTTCCTTGGTTTTTGAGACAGACTGGAAAACCAGCATGGATGTCCTGAAGAGTGGGATGGAGGTGATGTGTGCAGAGTCTGATCTCAGAAGCAAAGAAAGGCGCATCCCTGCTCCAAACTTGAAATTGTCAAGGAGCTGCTACAGCGCTTTTGATGACGGTGACCAGTTTTATACCAACTAACTTGTGTTTTACCCAGTGCTCTGTCTACAAAGTCCTGGAGTTGTGTTTGGCATCCATTTCAAAGACAGAAAATGCTCTTCATCCTCACTCCCCAAATAGGTACATTTAAAAATATATATAAATGAAATCATTCCATGAACTTACTTGAATAGCTTCCCCATACCTTTACTGATGGAAAATAGGAACTAGGCCAACATTTTTTTTTTTTTTTGGTTTAATGTACTTCACAGACTAGCTAGGTTTAGCTGTAAATAATGTTACTCCCTTAGTGTATAATGTTTAAAACTTCTTTGCTGCATGTATAGAGGAAGCCTTTCCCAGTGGCTAATCAGAAATAAGCAAAGAGACAGATTTAAAGTTAGGAAGATGAGAATATAAACAACAGAGATTTGCTTCGTTAACCTAATATAGACATAAAATCAAGTAAAACCAGGATTCATGGTAGTGGTAGCCTTGTGGAAATGTGCTTTGTTCAACCAAATATTTTACATGGAGTAGGCCAGTCACTGGAATCAAAATTCATATTGCAGTCTTACTGCCTGACAATTTATGTTCATGCAGATGTTATATGTTTTATGATGGAAAGTTTTCCAAAGGGTGAAAATGGTTTTCTTCATGACAAATTTAATAAACTTAGACCAGGTAAGTCAGCTTTGCAGCCTGGATTCCTATTTGTTTGTGTTAGGTCGACTTTCTCATACGTCTTTCACTGGTAACATCAGGCTGTGTATCCATTCTGAGGATGTATAAATGGAAAATGTTCAGTGTCATATCGCATGGGAATCTCCATGAGACTTGACATGCTTTTGCCTTATTTTTCCTGCTGTGATTTTGGAAGTCTCTCTTTTTCCCCTGTTAAAATGATTAGTGCTTTAAGTGAATGAGATCATTTACCGAAATAAAAATCCAGCCAACCCGTATTTTCATATCATGATCTCATACAAGCTCAGCCTCAAAACAGGCCCCAGGAGAGATTTTTCAAAATTGTTCATCCAATTGTTGCGTGCAGCCTCTGTTCAGAAAGGAAACGTGCTTGACAAAATCTAGTAAAAGGGGCCCTGAGATGCCAAAAGTAATATAATGCACGTGTGCCTTAATAGAAACCTCTATCTTGCAAAACCAATCTTTCCTCTTGTGCATGTAAAACATCCAGTGTATGAGACACCTGAATACTTAGGGTGATCTTCCCTCCCTGAGTAACAAAAGACCAGAGTTGCTAAACTCAGTTCGTGTCTCTATGCCTACATATAATCCATGGGAGCCTGGGAGCTCCTGTAAGCTTCGTAAGCATCAGAAACTTTGGGTATCTGCTCCTCTAACATGAACAAATTGTGGATGTCCAATCACAAACACAGCCGTGGTCAGTGACGAAGACTTGGATTCTAAGTTGTTCCCTAATGGCGATGACACTGTGAGATTAGGTAAAGTAGTGCATTGTGGGCTCTTCCACAGGGATGATCTAGAAAATGCACCAAAGTCTTGCGCACGCGCTCTTGACACTTTCCTTTTCACTTTCTTATCTGTCTCTGTTTTCTCTAATTTTTCTCCTAATTATTTTTTCTTCCCTTTGCTTGTTTCCTCCAATTGTCTTGCCTAAGAAAGCAACATATTTCATTCTAAATTATCCTCCTCCTGTACAAAGCTATGTAGTTAATTTCACTTAATATTTTTTTTTTGCATTGAAGTAAATTTATGTAAAGTAACACTTGTGACTCTAAATGCAAACTTTTATACATTTTGATCAATTACAATTCTTGTAACTATTATCTTAATGAAGTTGGAGAACATATCCTGTACCACAAAAGTTTCTCGGTGTCACTGTTATCTGCCCTACCTCGTATAAGGAGCTACTGCATTCATTTCTGTTGTCATAGGTTAGGTTTGGTTTTGAACTTGTAGAAAAGCAATATAGAAATGATTCTTTCTTTGGCTTCTTAAATTAAGGTAATGCTTTTGATTCATTTAGGCTGTTAGTGTAGCAGTTACTGATATGCTATTGCGGCATTTAGTATTCCACATTATGAATACTTCATGAAGTGTTCATTTTTGTATAGTTGATGAGTAGGTAGATTTCTTTCTTTTTTTTTTCTAGTTCTTGGTTTTGAAACTAAACTAGCTGTGGACGACATTTTGTACAAATCTCTTGGGATATATGCTTTCATTTTTTTCAAGAAATTACTTAAGAACAAGGATGAGAGCAGACAATACGCGCATGCTTTGGCGGGAGTAGTGCATCTGTTTAACAGCTCCCCGGTCTTTATGTCCTCGTTTCCATCCCTCCTCTGCCCCCCTCCCCCACTGGATCTACCTCCCATATTTTAGTTCATGTTTGCAGCAAATCGTGAGATATTCATTATGGTTAATTGGTACATGTGCACAGCACACCTTGATTAGTTTTGCTCTCCCTGTCTTTCTCCTTCCTCCAACCTGCATCGTTCAGTGCCCTTCCTAAGGTCTCTTCTTCTCTGCTCTGTTTCCTTTTCTGTCTTTGACTCTGATTTTATTTGTACTCTGAATTTCTAACGCTGGAGAACCGTACCATATAACCATACTACCTTGAATGTGCTTGATAGTGTCCGATCCCGGACTTGACTAGGACTTCACTGGGAGAGTTATGTTTGACTTCATAGAAAACTGCTGTGATGCTTTGGGTCTAGCTGTCCCCCCAAAGCATCGCGCAGTCACAGGATGGGGACTTCTAGAGTCTGAGACTAACTCATGAGTCACTAGGATTATGTGTCTTACTACTGCTAGGATTACGGATTTTAGCACTGCTGGGATCATGGGTCTGCATCCCTTCGCCAGCCTAGGGCAATAGCGCCGATATATTGTAAAAGAGACTGAGAAGCAGGTTCTTGATCTGCTGTCGCTGTTGCTCTGGCTGCTCAGTTGGCTCTGTTGCCATTTTGTTGCTGTCCCGCTACCATGATCTGGATGCTCTCTGCCCTGTTCCACTCAGCCTTGGAGCTACTTGAATATGGAGTGAAACCTGTATTAATTGTGAGCTGAATAAAACTTTCCTTCTTTCATTTTGGGTGTTGGGTATTTGTCCCAGCAGGGAGATAACTGCCAAGTAGTTTTCCAAAATGTTTGTGTCATTTTCACATTCATGAGAAGAGGGTGAACATGTGTTCCGGTTTTAATTACTCTAATATATGCATGTAAAATTGTAAGAAGAGAGACAAAAATGCTATAAAGAAACATAATATTATTTAAAAGTAGGCCTTGTAAAATTAAGACACTTGTAAAGTATACAAGAATGTAAAACAGGGGGTGGGGCGCTGGGGAGCTAGCCCTGTGGCATAAGTGCCTGGCTGGCAAGCGCAAGGTCATGAGTTTGACCCTTGGTTTTGGAAAAAAAAAAAAAAAAAAAAAAAAAAAGAATAAAAACAAAAAGCACAGAAGAAAACTAAAAAGACAAATGTAATTATTCTGTAGCTCACCAGTATGTTCCTATTTAACTCTTCACAATATAGCTATTCTACTGATATTTCTAAATGCTTTAATGGTATGAAATAAAACTGTACTCTAGTTTTAGTTACTTTAATTAATGGTGTTGAGCACCTTTTCACATGCTATTGGAATTCTGATATAATCTTTCAGGACTTTTTTTATATCTTCTGGCCATATATGTTAAAGAGGAAATTACACTTTTAGTAGATGTGTTGATATTTGTATACATTCTGATCATGACAAAATACATGCATTTTAAATATGTTTCATATTTTAGGACTGCATTTTACTTTTTCATTTTTAAGTTTGATGAACCACTATTTTTATTTTTCATAAAATCCAATTTTTGATAATTTACTTTTATATTTAGTGATATTTATATCATTTTTAGAAATTTCTACTTTCTGCAAGTATATTGCATGTTTCAATAAATACATTTTTTATATAACACAGCCATGCACACCTCTTTATGTATTACCTGTGGCTGACATGGTAATTTATATACTTAAATTTAATCTTATATCATAGTAGCTTTTAAATGGGCCTAATATATTTTTTCTTTTCTATTTTTATACTTTTTCTGTACTAGATAGTCATTGTTTCCAATTTTTCTCCTTTGTTGGATTTTAACTACAAATATTGTGTTCTTTATTTTAGGGCTTGTGATGCACTTTACAGCATGCATCTTGAATACACAGACTTTAAGTCATATTTTGTGGCAAATGCATATGAAAAGAATGGCATGCTTCATTTTTTCTGCTTACACAATTTTTATTACTTTACAAGCTCTATTTTATCATGTAGTAATGACTCCTTGATCATTATTTTTATATCTTTAATAAAGTAAATAGTGATAATGTTATAAGAAGAAAAATTATACTATATGGAAAGTAGCATTTACAGAATAAAATGAAACATACTAAAATCAACTGTTGGGGTAGGTAGAAAATACAGTTTTTTATAACTTTTTATATATCTTTATTTTATTTTATTTTTTTAAAGACTTATTTATTTATTTATTTTTTTTTTTCTTGTTTCAGAACCTTTGTTTATTCATTTTTTTTTTTATGGCTGGCTCAGCCTGCCCGGAAGGCAGGGCTGGCAGAGCATGTGGTACCGGGGATCGAACTGCAGTCCCTGAAGCAGCCCAAGCTTTCCCAAGCAGGCGCTTTAGACCACTGAGCCATCCCGCCAGGCCCAAAGATTGGAAACAATAGAAAACACATGATAGCCATCTACGAAAAGAGTAGCATGATACTTATGTAAGTAAGAAAGTTCCAGATAAAAGGCACTACAAAGAAATATAACATTATTTAAAAGTAGACCTTGTAAAATTAAGACACTTGTAAAGTATATAAGAATTAAAAAAAAAATACAAAAGAAAACTAAAAAGACAAGGGTAAATATAAATTACCATCATAAATATATCAGCTTAAATGTTGCCCTTCTTTCTTCAAAAAGAAGATAAATAATATGCATCTAGTATAAATGGAAAGAAGGAGCAAGAATAAACTGTAAATCAAGTACAATGAACATTAGTCCAAGTCTGTGGGCATTAAGGTGGAGTTTCAATTTGATTTTTTTTTTTTGTACAAAGCCTCACTACTGACTCATAGTGATCCTCTTACTTGTACCTCCCAAGTGCTGGGATTACAGGCGCGCGCCACCATGCCCAGACTCCATACCCAGCTCAGCGTGCTTGAGAGCAGAGCCGGTGCAGCAGGTAGGGCCAGGAACTGAACTCTGGCCCCTACGTTTCCCTAAGCAAGCACTTAATTTGCTGAGCTATACTGCCTATGCCAGTTGATTGTTTCTTTAATCAGCTTGGGAGAATGGTGTGGCTGACTTTTTTGTTGTTTTGTTTTTAAAGAGAGAACAAGTTAGAATTAAAACAGATACAAATTTTCACTTGACAAAGTAATGTGAATTTCAAAGTATTTGTCGTAATAATACAAAGTGTTGTCTTCCAAACAGCTATTCATATTATCAGATATGGCCATGCAAAATTGGAAGAAGAAAGAAATGTGTAAGAAATTGCGAAAACCAAAAGGAGAAACAATTGAAAAAACGAAAAGTAAGAAATTAAAGATTAAATGTTTCTTCCCATAGATGGGCAGAAATGCACAGTACAGTCGCCCAAATGATCCTGCCTACATACAAAGATGCATCTGTTTCTCCCAATCCCTCTCCCATTCTTCTGCTCAATTCTGCAACTTTCTCCTTTTGAATAAGTTTGTTCATTTTCCCAGTATGTATTGTACTCTTCAGATTCCATTTTTTCTTTCAGGTTCTCACATTAAGGAGACAACACAATATTCTCATTCAGGAATGATTTATTTCACTTAAGAGACTGTTCTCTAGTTGCACCCATTTACCAAAAGAAGACTCAAATTTATCATATTTAATAGCTGAATAATTCCCATTGGGTAACAATATCATATCTTCCTAAATCCCGGAAACAACCCAGATGCCCATCAGCTAAAGAATGAATAAGGTGGAACCGACTTTCAAGTGTGTCTGGGAGAGTTGTGGAGGCCCTGGCAGTCTATGTCTGACCCTTTTTGTTCCCTTCCAGTCTGACATTCTTCTCTGCTCTTCCTCCCAGCCACCACCAACTAAGCAGCTTTGCTGGACCAGGAAGCTTATGCCTTGGACCCAGCCAATTATGGACTGAAACAATAAAGAAAAGAAAATCTTCTCTGTTAAGTTTTGCCGTGCATTGTCTCTCTGTAGGAAAGCTGCCAGGTACAAAGGCAATTTATATGTGCAATGCAATTAGAAAAATGATTCTATGTAATAGACATGAGACTCTGGTATGTTTTATGGTCAAAAGCATATTACTAATCTCATGAATAAAGAGGGTACGTGTTGGATCATGGGACATCAATGAAATAATTTATTCTGTGACCAAGGAAAAATTATAGTACAGATTAGTGACACAATATTTGGAAAATTCTCTAATCTATAACGATTGATAGATGAATTTCTAAAATTCATATTTCATGTAAAATAGAATTTGATGAACTATAAAATATTAGAAAATAATAAAACACATGAAAATTTATCATGTGAACCTATAGTGGACTGAGCACACGTCTCTCACACCCTGAAAACATCATATATTGAAATCTTAAACCTCAGGATAATGATGGTAGGAGATGGTACATTTGGAAGTAATTAAGCATATGTGTGAAGTACTCATCAATATGATTTGTGCCCTTAAGAAGCACATAAGAGAGTTCTCTAAATTTTTCCTGCTATGTAAAAAGACAGAGCTACTACTCTGAGGATATCAGTAAGTAATGTTCTAATCCCTGTGACTCTTCGAAAATCTTGTTTTAAAATTTTTTGGTATTGTTTATTTCTTTTTCCTTAAAATGAAAAAGAGAGAAGTTGGCAGTTTGCAACTCACAAGGGGGTCCTCCTCCTACCCACCAATACTTATTTATACTCCAACTTAAAGCCTGTGGGAGTTTGAGGTACAAGGGTTTAAGCCACTGCTGCATGTTCATTTGTTAGAGCAGGTAACTATACTGAAATAATAACTAATGGGAAATTACAAGGAAGGATGAGTGTAAATCAAATAATGCAATGAAAGAAGAGCAAAAGTAACACCAAACAAGCAGAATGATATAATAAGCATAAAAGAATAATTGAGTGTCATAGAAAATAGAAAGCCAGCAGGAAACATCAAGTGAATCAAAAATTGGTTCTATTCTAAAGATCACCAAAAATCATGGATGTGATCAAGATAAGACAACGACTACAGTAGACACATTACCAATTCAAGCAATGAAACGGGAATCTTCTGAGATCTGGTTGACTTTACAAGCTAACCACCGAATATTACAATCAATTTCTTAACATAGAAAAGAGATAGGTTCCTTAACTTAAAAACTACCAAACTTTCATAGTGATGCAAATAATCACATGCAGCTCTAGATATAGTAAGCTAAATAAATAGCTTAAGATACTTTTCCAGAGGAAACTCCTAGCTCACATAGACTCTAATGGGGATTTTATTAGAATTTAAAAATGGAAATGCTTCAAATTCTACATAAAAGTTTCAAAAAAAATAAAGAGGAGAAAACATGACTCATCGCTAAAATTTATGGAGAGCTGAATTTTGACAATTAATATTTGAATGACATTGGAGTATCTCTTTCTTTCTTTCTTTCTTTCTTTCTTTCTTTTAATGAGCACAACATATTTATTAGGCCAGGCATGGTGGCTCATGCCTGTAATCCCAGCACTTGGGAGGCTGAGGCAGGAGAATCACTGCGAGTTGGAGACTAGCCTGGGTTATAAAACATATGTATTAGGGGAAAGAAAGCTCCTATCTAAGAGAGAGACAGGAGGGGTTCCTGAGTGGGTATCCCCTGAAGCACCCATTTCTGACAAAACAAAACAAAAAAGAGAGATATAAATAAAGGACTATTTTCTAGTGAAAATATAAATACATATATATATGTATATATAATATAGCATAGATATACAGCTACTTTCTCTTGTTTCAATGAGATTTATACTAATAGCATTTAAACAAGATATGTCTGCGTCTTGTACTTTGAACAGCTACTAGGAAGAGAACAATATGCAATGTATTAATTATTATAACTGTCTTACGTACCTGTTTTGAAACTGTTTCATTGCTATTTATTGCTCATTAAAATTAATAAAAATAAAAAATAGCCGGGCGTGGTGGCGCACGCCTGTAATCTCAGCACTCGGAAGGCTGAGGCAGGAGGATTGGTGCGAGTTCGAGACCAGCCTAGGCTACAAAAGTGAGCTCAAGGCCAGCCTCAACTGCATAGCAAGACCCTGTCTCAAAAAAATAAAAAAAAAAAATAAATAAATAAAATAAATAAATAAATAAAATTTATGGAGACCTGAATTTTGACAATTGAAAACACAGAAAGGTATAAAAAGAAAGTAAAATTGCAGGATAATATTATTAATACAGGTAGATGAAAACATTTTAAAATATGAGTTAGGTTCAATTCTGTGATAGAAAAAACAATGATAAATGCAGTTCATATTAAGATGGTAGATTTAGTATAATTCAAAGAAAAATATATGAAATTTATCATATTCACAAACTCAAAGGAGACGAATTTAGTCAAAATCTGATAAAACTAACTCATTCATAATAAAGATTTCAATAAATTAATTTAATGAACTCTTTAAGCTGATAATGCACATATGTGTAAAACTTCCTGCGAAGATCCTATTTCACAGTTAAAGATAAAATGCTTTCCCAATAGAGTCAAATGTGAGGCACAGATACCAAAAATTACCCCTTTTATCTAACGTAATCCATAAGGTTCTAAATGATACAATAACAAAAGAACAGTCACTTAAAAGGAAAGAAACCTCGCAAATTACTAATTGCCTATGTAAAAACTCATAGAGAACCAAGGGAAATGTACAAGAGATTATATTCATTAGGTGAGGCTTTGAGATGGAAGTACATAAATCGATTACATTTGTGTATTTTAAAATACAAAATTGTGTTGGCTATTAAAAACACTGAATTATTTTTCACAACACAAACATATGAGCAATATATCTAAATTATATTACAAATATTGCTGAAAAATTCTCATGCAAATATATAAGCAGAAGTAAACATCAAGTTTTTGAACCAGAAATAGCAACGTTTATATTATATATATTTTCTAAAGTACACATAGATTGCTACTATGGTTATATTCCATTGTTAAATTTAAACAATAAAAAAAAATTGAAAAAATAAATAAATAAATAAAAATTGTCAATAAAGTACACATAGAGGGGCCGGCGAGATGACTCAGTGGTTTAAAGTGCCTGCTTAGGTAAGTTTAGGCCACTGCAGGGACCATGTTTTGATTTCCATCACCACATGCTGCACCAGCCCCACCCCCAGGGCAGGCTGAGCTGACCATAATATAAAAATAAATAAATAAATAAATAAATAAATAAATGAATGAATGAAGGGCACATATACATTTTCTAAAGATGCAATGGTATCTCATTCCAAAACTTGGGAGCTGTTTTTGTAGTAAGATTATAAAATAAATTCAGAGTATTTGGGAACATTGAAGGATGAGAAAAACAAATAGTAATTTTGATAGGCACATAGAGAGCTAACCTGATTGCAAAAATTGTCCATAAAGGTGGAATAACCCAAGACAGTATCATCAGTTTAAGTAGAAATATATATCTTAATAGGACCTAATACAAAACTGAGATAAAGGAACCAACAACATATATGCCACACTACATGTTAAATAAAATGGTGAAATTGTTTAATAGAAAATGTATAATCCTTCCAGCAGCTGGTGCAAGATTGTTGGACATCCAAATGCAGGAAAAGAAGCAAACAAAAATGTGAACCTTAACTTCTTTATATATATATATATATATATATATATATATATATATATATATAATCACTGATAATTGGATCACATCTAAACCAAAAAACCAAAACTACAGAACTTCTAAACTTAGGAGAAAAAAAAAATAACTACACCTATGGAGTGAAAAATACTAGTTATGTAGAGTAGGAAGAAAAAGTATAAAAAACTTACAATTCAAGATAATGAATATCCATTTTATCAAATGGGCCAACGACTCTATCTATCTGTCTATCTATCTATCTATCTATCTATCTATCTATCTATCTATCTATCTATCTATTTTTGGTACCAGGAATGGAACCCCAGCCAAAGAATTTAGTAGACATTTTCCTCCAAAAGACACAGACTAGCCAGTAATCATCTGAAGTTCAGCTTCACTCTCATTTAGAAAAATATACACTAAAATCATAATAGAAATATTATGATTATTAGACCAGCTAAAATTTAAAAGTTTGGCTACATCAAGTATGGAAAAGCACTGAGAATTATTACATTGCTAACAGAATGCCAAAATATATAATTTTTTTTTAAAACACTTCATTAATTTCTTCTAGAGCTACACATGTACTTATGGTAATCCATCAGGTACACATTCAGGTAGCTGAATTTGGGTAGGGAAAGGAACACAATATCTTTTAGGGTAATGGAATTTTTTTCTTATTTTAATTTGCATATTGGTGCCTGATTATATGTACTTGTCCAGCTCACTGAGTGTTTAAAACCAGTGAATTTTATTACATTTACAACTCTGATTGTAACACATTTTTAAGATCATAAAATCATTGTCAGGCTTTCACAGAAAGCAAAATGGCCAAGCAATGGCCGTGACTCATCCCAAAGGCTGACACTAACAACAGTTCTACAAAGTACTGCCTATGGTCCCAAACTTAATCCTGAGGGGATTTGACCCTGGAAGATACAAAAAAAAAAATGTTTTGTTATATAGGTCTTGCTCCAACTTGCCCTTGACCACCCAGCAGGAAAAAAAAAAATGCTTAATTACAATGCATGAAGCACAGAGCTAGATTGGTGGGACGAGCTTTAGGAGGCTTAGATTCAATAGCTTCCAACATCACAAGCTTCACTGGTGGCCCACTGCATTTGCAGAACATTTGACTGCATGTGTACCTGCTTCCTCTTAGTCCAAAGAGAAGTATATTCTTTCCTTTTTTTTTTCCTTTCTTTTTTCTATGCAACATCAATAGGGAGGTGGGTCATGCCCACACACTGTACTCTGTAGAACGATTGTGAGGACATTATGCAATATGTCAACTTTAAAAGAAAAGAAAGGGGAAAAGAAATAAAAAAAGACAATAATGTTGATTTAGAAGGGTTAATGTTTAATTGTTTGATCACTCTTATATACCTATATGTATTCATCTAAACTGATCTGATGATGAAAATATGTAATATAACCCGTGTTAAATTTAAACAATAAAAAAATGAAGCTATTAAGTGGCAAAACTACAATACTAGCAATAGAGTAGAGAATTTTTTTAGGGATAGTAAGATTGACCTCAAGAATTTTAGGTTTTAAAACATGTGAATTTTAATGCAATTCAGGATTCAGGTAAGGAGTGATGCAAATGCTGACACATTGGTGTGGAGAGAGAGAGAGAGAGAGAGAGAGAGAGAGAGAGAGAGAGAGAGAGAGAGAGAGAGAGAGAGAGAGGAGAGGAGAGGAGAGGACAAAACTGGGCCATGTCTCTACAGATTTTTATCCAGGTCCTGAACAGATACTAGGGGAAAGATAGCACTGAGAAGGGTCTTTTAGTTTGTTTGCTATAGCTCTATATTGATGTGCAAAATTTATCCCCTGATGTTAATACCCTGTTTGTAAGACCCTTCCCACAGGAAAAGAAAGGATACGTATATACTGATAATATGCAAACTATTTAATTTACAAATGACTATCTGTAGGCCCACTTACAGCTCCCCTACTGTTACAGTAATAGATTGGATCTATAAACCGCTTGCTAACAGTCAATTTTGTACTAAGTACAATCAGATAGCAACATATCTGAATGGAAAACAAAATGACTTCTTATTCTGTGCAATTTTGTTGAAACAAAATTAATTTTACCACTGTTGCTTGATGCAAGTTATGTGAAAAAGGTGTTTTTCTCCTAATCTGTTTGGACACTTTTTGAGACATCAGAGCTACTCTGTATTCCCTTTCTGTTCTTTGCTTCACCAGGGAGAAAAAGAAAGAGGTCATACAAGGGACCACTAAAGAGCCATGGTTTGCTCTCCTCACCTTCAGTAGTGCACACTTGCCTCAGGGTTTGGACTATCCCTTTCTTATTCCTGAAAACAATGGTTGGTTCTTATTTTACTTCCAAGACTGAAAGGATGCAGAGAAAGCAAAGTGCAGAAGTATGAGAACGAAGATTTAGAGCTGGTGGAGGAAGATGGTTATTGACTTCTGTGGTGAACTCTGATCTGCTCAGTTACATTCATTTGCCATGTAATTCCCAAAGGCAAGTGATGGCACAACTCAAGCCTTACGAAAGCTATGGAGATGCACAGTGACAGATCATGGTCTTTTTCTCTTCCCTTCTCCAGAAATAATCAGGACAGGTCTGGGGGTGTGTGTCAGCCTATTGATTTGCACGTGTTTGCATTTCATTTTATTTCTGCTTCCAACAAACCTTTCCTAACTCTACCAACAATAATTATGTCATCTACCAATACCTATACTTGCACCCTGAGAAATCAAACAAATCCACGGCAAAAATTATACATATATATATATATATATTTTATATATAAAAAATTATATATATACATTCTTTTTTGGTATCCTGGAAATATGTTTCTTTCAGTTTCTTGAAGGCATATTACTCCTCAGGTAATTACTTTAAAAAGGGTTAAAGTGGGGCAGGCAAGAGTTTATATTAGTGTGCTACCTCATTTATCTAGGACACGTTTATTCACTTTTATGTAACTTTTGCTTTTCTTGTCTTCTGTGGCCTCGTCAGATGCACATAAAGAAAATGAGAACTATTCCAAACATTTATAGTCATCTAAAAATGATTACAATGAACACGTACTTCTCTTCACAAAATGTGGGATATTTCCCAAGGAAAGCAGAGCAAGTTCTTTGCTCTGTTTCAGTCCAGAATAACTTTTGAAATCCTCTACAGTTTTCAGAAAAGCAATTTGTTTGCTGGCGATAAAATCATAGAGTTCTGGAGACTTGTGTATAGAGAGACCATAAGAATCAAATATGAGATCTAGAGACTCTTCATGAGCTGGCCCTTAAAAGCTATTCTTTTTGGTGTAACACTTACCCCAGTGCACTGACATGAACAAGTCTACTTAGTTCCCCTCTGGCAAGTGCAAAGCCAAAGAGCACTAAGGGAAGACTAAAAAATGGGGGGGGGGTTTATTACCTGTTTGTAAAAAAGTATAGCTAGAGGAAAACACTCGTGTCCAAGAAAGATTGACTCAGAGAATCAAAGCAAATAAATAAATATAATGTAATGTAATATAATTAATATATATTCATACAGGAAGGCACTTTGGGGACAGGCATATTCATGAAAAGGCTGTGTTTAAAACACATGCATCAGACCTGCTTAGTTTTATGCCATAGTTAAAGACGAAAAATTGGGGCCTGGGAGATAGTTTGACTGTCTAAGCCCCTACCTAGCAAGCAGATGCTCGGGGTTCAATCCTTAGTACCATATGTCACACCACCATGCTGACCACTAAAACTAGCCATGATGGTCCATGCCTGTAATTCCAGAACTACAGAGGCTGAAGTAGAAGGAACACTACAAGTCCTAGCTGTGTAGCAAGACCCTGTTCCAAGTTAATTAATTAAAGAAAGAAAGAAAGAAAGAAAAATCTTTGGCTACATTTGGGATCATGTTCTGCTCAGGGTCACAGAACACATGCTCAATCATTAAAGAGAGTGGACACAAATTCTTTTGGATATGCTGAGTATAGGTCCCTAAAAATAGCAAACTGGATCACAGGTGTTCCTAGGCTGAAATAAAGGGATATATAGTTTGTAGTTATGATATGATAGCAATTTTCCCCTAAAGTATATCTGCCTTTCTCAGTATCTGATGCTCACAGTGTGAAAGCATACTAGTAAAATCTATATTAATTACATTCTATAATAAATGAAGACATACTCTAAGTTTGAAGCAGTTGAAAAGCTTGATGAAGAGAAACCTGTTTCCAACATGACCAGTGAAAACAAATTCAAACATGGATACCTGAATTTTTCTTAATGTACACCACCACTAGTAGGCTGGCCTTAGTCACAAAACAAATTAGTTTTCATCATTTCCCTCAGTATTCATCTTACTCCAAATAAACAATTATGATTCATGGTCCTCTTGTGCTTCTCTCCTTTTCCAACTACTCAGGAAAGGTTCCTTCACCTGCGTTCTTGCAGAACACAGAATATAATTGACACTTTGCTACCACTTCAACAAGTGAAGGTAAGATTTCTACCATATAACTACTCTTTTGCTAGATCCTAACAACCCAGTTCTCAATAAGATGGCAGTAGGCTTTCTTTGCTTTTATATTGCTTAGGTCCAGCATTCCAGTAGAACTAGTGACACACACACACACACACACACACACACACACACACACAAAAAAAAAAAAAAAAAAAAAAAAAACAGTGTGAGCATAAAGGTGCCAGCCCCAAGACTGCTGACTGAGCAAATCAAGATAGGTTGAGAAATCTGAACATTTTACAGGAATACAAGGAAGTGGCTGTGGCAGTTGTCTAAAGGCAATCATGAAGCAGCTCACATTTTTCCACCTACTTAGAAAGCTTAGGCTTCTCAGAGTTTGTATATCTTCTAGACTCAGCTTTGGAGAGAGAGTGGAGGAAAGAGATATATGTATATACACAAGCAGAATAGTTTGGACAATTGTTCTGTGCACTTCTGCTGATCTGTGGAAGAACAGCTAATCTTTGATTTGCATTACTCCTTTTTTCAGTTGTTTGTACCTTTTCTCTTCTTAATTTCTTATATACATCTTTCTTTTTTCCTCTTGCAATTTTACATGCATATATCTGGTAATATGAATAACTGGTTAGAAAACGACACTAGGCACTCACTATAATGAATACTGTGAAATTCATAGTACTTTGTTAAGTGAAATTCTGTATCGCTCATAATTTTTTCGTTAGCACTATTATGTACTCTGTTAAAAATAATTACTTAATTATAACAATTTTTTAAAACAGTAAATATGTAAATTTTTTAAAAAGAAAGAAATCTTGGGAGTTTAAGATACATGACAGAGGGCCCACGAGATAGCTCAGTGGACCAAGCACCTGCTTAGGTAGGCACAGGGCCAGGGGCTGGATCCCCAGAACCACATGCTGCACTGGCTCCACCCCAAGATGTGCCGAGCCACGACCAACCAAGCATGGTGGCACAAGCCTATAATCTTAGCTCTGGAGAGGTTGAAAATAGGAGGATCAC
The DNA here is from genome assembly GCA_004027025.1 of Myocastor coypus. Taxonomy (NCBI): domain Eukaryota; kingdom Metazoa; phylum Chordata; class Mammalia; order Rodentia; family Myocastoridae; genus Myocastor; species Myocastor coypus. Next base: position 11,966 of record PVJA010021507.1, on the reverse strand, counting down.
TTCAAGTCCAAGCTATGTAGGGAGCTTCTGTACAAAATACATAAAAAGAGCTATGACAATTACATTATTCTGCCAGGGCTGCCAACACAAAAATTACATTAAATGGTAATTTGTTTCTCTATCTGACATGCTGAAATCTAAACTGAGATGCCAGTATGTTCAGTTTCTGATGAGAGCTCGCTTTCTGGCTCATAGATAACTGTATTCTACGTTCTCTCCTTTGGGAGAGAAACAGAGACAAAACCAGTAAATGCTTTGGAATCTGTTCTTATAAAGGCTTTTATCTGGGCTAGAGAGATAGCTTGGTGGTCCAAATGCCTGTCTACCAAGTGCAAGGTCCCAAGTTTGATCTCCAGTATGTCATGCTGTGCTGGCCCCAGAATCCTGGGAATGCTGTGCCCACCCTGGAACCAGGCTTGGTAACACAAGCCTGTAATCCTAGCACTAGGGAGGCTGAGACAGGAGGATCACCATGAGCCTGAATTGTGTAGTGAGACTTTATATCAGACTTAAAAATTAAAAAAAATTTTTTTCTATTAATATATCTTTTAAAACTTTTATCCCAACACCTAAAACTCAATTATTATGAGCTCTTTAAAACATTGTCACTTCCTATAAGACCCATTGGAAATACTTTAAAAGTTAGGACTTCAACATATGAATTTGGGTACAAGGTGGCTGGAGTTTCTGTCTATAAAAGCATCCTTAGCATTTCCACTGAATGGTGCTCCAACCCTCATTATTATAGAGCTTGGGAGGTTTTCCTACAGACAAGACAGAATTAGAGTCCTTAGGGAGCTATAATTTGTTTCCTGTGGTTTTTGAGTACAAAATAATGCGTATTTATAATAAAATAATGCCTATGTAAGTAATTAAGCTATGATCTAAAAATATTTAATATATTTCACTGTTTAACCCTAAAAAGAATAAAGTTCACTGTTACACGACATTATTGTACACATACATATATCTTCCTTCCCCGATCTGATGTCTCTAAAAGCACATCTTCTGGGGCTGGGAGATAGCTCTGTGGTACAGATGCCTGCCTGGCAAGTGCAAAGTCATGAGTTCGAACCCCTATCCTGCCATAAATAAATAAATAAATAAATAAAATGAAAGCACATCTTCTAAGGAGTTAAGTGGAGTTGACTGTGGATGCCAGCAGTATAGTCCCTTCTACAGATATACCTAAATTGTACACAAATTCTACCTGACACCCTCTTGTCATCTCTAAATCACAGTTGAAAGGAGAGTATATTCACAAAGAAGGTGATACTCTCTCTCCCTCCCGCAATCCCAGAATGTAGGGATAATATAGTTGTCTAGAAAAAAAGTAAATGTAGTTCAGGAGGTATTCCTGAACATCACACATTTGAGATCTTGTATAATGAAAAGCAAGGCCCTAAGACACATTTAAAATGCTTATAATGTATTCTGGTTTATTTTCATAAGAGATAATATATTGCAATGCAAAAAGTAATCTTGTATTGGTATCCAAAATCTTTCCAGTTCGAGATGCCTCCATGCAGCTCTGAGAACCCCATTGTGACTTTGTACCCTGTGTTTTACTACTGGTCACATGGCTGAAGGCAAGGCCATCTCTTTATTCTCTTGTTTCAATTGACAGTTTTCACAATTTGGTGATTATTCTTGGCTGATTACCAATATGTGTTCTTTTCCTCTTAGAATTGCGTGATTAGATTTCCAGCCCATAGAAGGTGCCCCAGATGTACTTGTTACATGCACAAAACCACTGTATCGATAGCAGACATGACAGACACATAGCAAAGAATAAGAGATTTATATATATTTCTGTTTAGTTATATACTTTTTCCTCTGAGATGAAATGGATGACAGTATATTAGTCCTTCCCATTAAGAACTCATGACAGAATGCCACATTTCAGTACAATTGGTATCTTACCTTTAGGACAGTGAATTCATTTGTAGTCAGATTCTGATTTTTTGCACATTTACTAGTGTCTGTGAGGGAAAGGGAAACCGATGCACTTGATCCTCCTGGAAATGTTTTATTGCCTACATTTCTCTCTGTGTTAAAGAAGGTAGTACAAGACAGCTTTCCTGGGAGCTGCCACAGGAGAGTCATAGGACCTTTGCAATCCTTTCAGTTCTGACTTCAAGCAGGTAAGCCAGGTACCTGCTCTGATGCCAATGAAAGTATTTTAAGCTTCACCATTCAGCTTGATTCACGTCTCACGTCTGACCACCCGATCCTATTGTACTGGGGCTATGAGAACTGATCAGTTTCATGTCAATAAAAAATAAAAAGGAGAAAGTTAAACAAAAAATGGTTTTAAAATTCAGTTATCAAGGATCTTTAAGCAAGCATCCAATGACTTAAAAACAAAATGATTTCTAGGAAACAAAAATGTCATCAGTGCTCTTACCATCACAGTAAACTATCCCTGCTTTCCTATCCTGTCAAAATTATTGGAAATTTTTCTTTGTGTACTCAAAACTACATGAGGAAATATACTTTCTTGTATTGGTTTTATTTATCAAGTTTAGTGTTCTCTAGAAAAAAATAAATGCCTTAAGATTCAGAGTAACAATCTAAATTCTTTCCCTCAGAACTTCCTAGATGTGACATATTCTTTATGATAATGATACATCCTAGGGTAATCACAAGGAAAATATTTAAAAATGATTTCACTTTTCTAACATTACTAATAAGCTGTCAGCCTGGTGTGGTGGTGCATGTCCGTAATCCCAGCACTTGGAAGGCTGAAGGCTGAGACAGGAGGATTAGTGTGAGTTCCTGACCAGCCTGGGCTACAAAAGTGAGCTCAAGGCCAGCTTGAACTGCATAATGAGACTTTGTCTCAAACACACACACACACACACACACACACACACACACACACACACGCAGCTATCGGTAGCATAGTTTCAAAGAGATAAATAGCAAAGCAAATGGCAAACATTCTCAGCAGTCCTAAAGTGCATGTCAGTCTCCTAGATCACGCAGGAGCCATATTTGTCTTCCCTTCAGCTACCATTGCGTCACTGTGTAAGACATGAATCTAAAATCAAGTACTTTGGAACTGTGACTGCCCTCAAGGTGGCTTCTGGCTTCCACTCACTGCAGGAAGTTTCTCAGTAAGTCCCTATCAAATCAGCAGCTCTTGGAGAAGACAGTGTTTGAGTAGAAACAGAATAAACTGTTCATCTCAGCTATAATTCAATCTTCGGGCAAAGATATTTCATATCTATAATATCTAACATGAGGTACTGTAGGCAAAGCATAAAGAAAAACATAACTTGAATTCATCCATGTCCTGAACAGTGGGAGGGAGAGAGAGGAATGTGATAAATTTATTTTGTATCTTTAATCTATCAAGAAGCTCTTGGGTGTGTATTTCTTTGTTTGCTTCATTATTTGGGAACATGAAGGTACCTGCTATTTAAAATGGATTTTTCAAGTGTGCTCTGAATCAAATATGGTGGATGGACACAGGAATGACTCGCAAACATAAATATTCTTTTCATGTCCATTTTACAGTAGAGTGCTCTAGTACTAGATAATAATGGAGAAGCCACAGCAGTGAGGGAACTTCAATCAAAAAGTGTCAGTGTTGCCAGAGTTGGTGACCCATGCTTGTAGCCTAAGCACCCGCATCTAGGTCTCAGCAATGTCACCAACCACCCTTAGAGTTGCACTTTGCATCTTACCTTTCTCAACACAACTTCCCGTATATGTACAAAAAAGCAAGTAAATACATTTTTCTTGCTCCTTTCACAATTGAGAGTACCAGACAGGAAAACATGAACCTGCCATTGCTATTTTGCTCTTCCAATCCAAGTGAGTCTGAATAGCACAGGAAAATGAGGAGTCTGAAGTCTGACATGTACAAAGCTCGTGAAATTCGCCATCTGCGCAGCTCAGGGTTTCTGCTTTCCATTTGTCTCTAACTAAATTATTTAACCCCCTTAAAATGTTGCAACATGGGGATAATTACTTTAGCAAACATGCTTCCTGTGCTTATGAAATAATGCAATCTAAAATGCCTCACAAATGAATATTTAAGAGTAGGACTTCTGAAATGAAGATTTCTTGAAATATGAAATAAGTTAGTGAAACTTACAGTGACTGTCTAAGCCTAAAGTGTGTCTGCAAAGACACACAAGATGGGAAGGAATAATTTTTTAAAATTATAATGGAAAAAACAGTAGCAACAAATTATACATAGATTTCATATGTAAACGCCAAGATATTACACATTCACTGGATCAGTTGAAGTGGAAGGAAGAGAGCTTTTTTGCTGCAATTTTCAAAACTTTAGTGGGGTCCAGAAGAAAAATCAATAGATTTCTGATTTCTTGAACTCAAAAGCTTGGATTGTAGTAGCCTGAAAATCAGAGGTAAGCACTCTAACAAGACCTCAGCAAGCTTTTCAGGTTTTACTAGCCTTTTGCCTGAGCTACTAGAGGCTTCACATTTTTCATAAGTAAGACATGATCTCAGATGTTAACACAGTTCCAAAGACTTATTTGTATTCATTGAAGAAATGAATAACAAAATGCAAAAAGTCTCATTGCTCCATCAACTTTTTTCTACTGTTTTTTTTTTTTTGTTTTTTCCATTTCTTCTACAAATATTTTCTTTGTTTCCTTTTTAAACCAGGTTACAAAAAGTTTTGCATGTATCTTTTTTTTTTTTTACCACAGTTGACCTTTAGTAATTTATTTTTTTTTTAATCTAAGAACAGAGAATAGAGGAATATTACAGCTGGAGGGATAACCAAGTTAACTCCTCTGAATTGATAGTTATTCTGAATGTATTCCTAATTTAATTGTTAATCAGTCAGCACTGTCTTTCGGGGGGGCTGGCCAAATAGCTCAGTGAATTAAGCAGCCTGCAAGTAGGTGCGGTGCAGGGGCTGGAGGTTCGATGCCTGGGTCTGCTGTGCAGGTCTCCCCCCATGGGGTGTGCTGAGATCATAGGTATGCTCTACCAGGTCTGACAATACTGGTAATTTTTGATTCAAGTTCCCTTGCTACTTTGGCTTCTAGATTATTAACTAGCCCTTATAGAGCCTTTTATAAAATGGACATCAAAAGGATATTTATTAATGAAACTGAGAAAAACAGTCAAGGGAAAAAACGATCCTCAAGATAGAAAATATTAAAAATTGTGAAAAGTTTGCTAGTAATGAAAGACTCTGACTTTCTCTTTACACTAATATTATTTAAACCACATACATGCAAATAAAGATGCTTCTTCATGACAGAGACTAAAGACTTGTGGTACAATGATTAGTATTCTCTGTGTATGTTCAAATGTGGACAGATGATAGGGAAGCCAAATGAATTACAATCAGGGATAGCACCCTATCATTGTCGCATCATTCAAACCAGTCCCACATGGGTAACAGCAGTCATGGCGACAAGGTAGGAGCGTGTGAAGGCCTTAGCAAGAACGGGAGCATTTCTTTCCTAGGAATATGGTATTATATCATCCATGACTTATAAATCTATGGGCAAGAAACAAAATAAAACAGTGGAAATGATATACAAGTCTAATTACAAAGCAAAAGCACTTCGGAATACACTGACAGGCCCTGGGAAAATTGATCATTTCAGGTGTTAGATTCTGAAGATATATACTAAATGATTCATAAAGCTATTTATTAAAGCAGAAGAAAAGTGAAACTAATTCTTTTCTTATTAGTTTAAGGTGGCAAAAGCCATCAATCCTAATTAGATATTTAATGAGGGAGTTCTTTGGCCATACACTCTTTCTTTAGAGTAACGATGTTTAAAAAATATTGCCATATCTGCTGAAAAGCATTTTATTCCACCTGTTTCAGAGTCACAAATTATTTTACATGCCAAGATTAACATAAAACTAGTTATATTTTCTTTTGAAGATTCAACTATGACAGCCACTGAAGTAATCATAATCTATGGTTATGGATTAATACAATATCTTATTTATAATATTTGATATATAATTTTGCTTAAAAAGAATAAATATAGTGTCCCTGACATCCATTTTCATTAGAATGACATACTGTATAATATAGATTGCGTTAGTTCAAATGCATTGTCAAGTAATCTAAATATTGAAGCCTTTGCTAAAACCAGATGATGGCTCAGTAACTGCCCCTGCCTTCAGCAAGTGATCCATCTGTATTATTTGGATTCACTCACTGTATGTCTCCTACTTGGAGCTGGAAATGATGGAAGTGCCACAGGGAAAGGTACACGTCCATCAAGAATCATGCTCCTTAGTAGTCACCCTGGAACTCAGACCTGCGGACGTCAACTGAGAGCCACACCAGGAGCCCAGCTACAAGCCAGCCCTAATATGGAGCTGCCAGGGTATGGTTGGAGGCCATCAGAGGCAGCGGCCCAGACCTGACCCAACCTCACTTTTGAACCTGGATTTCCTCCTTGTCAGCTTTCAGCATGAAGACTCAAGTGCATCTACGCCAAACACCGTTGCCCAATGATCTATATCACACTTTAATGTGTATGCAAATGCACTTGAAATCATTAGGGTTTTTTGTTTGTTTGTTTGTTTTGCTTTTAGCCTCTTATGTGCTAAGATCACAAAAAGTCTTTCTAAGGAAGTTTTAATTAATATTTAACATTTAAACATTAATTTTAACATGTTACCATGTTAAATATTACAAAGCAGGCTGCCTTGTGGTTAGCCCTGTATTCTACTGACAAGATTAATTTGTGGCTTAAAATCACTTTACTTTATCCATTTTTTGTTGAACCTTTTATGTAAAAAAAAAGAATTGAACAAAAAATATGTTCCTTGTTCTTGGTTTGCTTTATAGAATTGTCAAAGAAAATATTCAACCTTTCTAATTACCAATGTGAATTTAAAAAATATATATTCCAGAAACAAAGAAAAGAGACTGGGCATTTAAGAAAGTCAAAGAAGTTAGTTAAATTAGTTTCTAAAGCCAAAATTTCATTACTGAGAGTGCTCAGGGTTTTAAATCCTGTATTGTCGTTGGAACACGTTTAAATTTAAATCTGTTCGATTGCAAAGTGTTCCTTGAGAGCCATTCTGTGAGGTGGCACACATCTGTAACCTCGATGCTCTCTGTGGGGGAGGCAAGAGCTTCCCAAGTGGAGGTCACTGTGGGTAAGTTAGTGATGATGAGTCTCCACATAAAAAGTAAAACAGTTCTAGGGACATGCCTCCATGTGGAAGCCCTGATTTCAAGCTGAAAATCATTTCATACCTATTGAAATGCTATCCCTATTGTGGTTTGCGTCCAGTTGCCTCCCTAAAGTCTCATTTATTTGTGGAGTGGAGTTCTAGAGTTTAAGATTAATTCATGATCCAATGCTGAGATTGTGGGTGTGAGTACTGTACCCACTCTGGAGCAAATAGCCTGAATGCAGCATACAGGAGACAGACTCGCTCTTGGCTGCCATTGTTGCTGCTATCCCTCCCTTTCGCTCTTGTTTTACTGTTTTCTGCCACTACAAACTGCTGCCCTCTGCCATGTGCTACTCTGCCTTGGAGCCAGTTGAGTATGGACTAAATTCTCCACAGATTGTGTGCTAAATAAACCTTTCCTTCTTTAATGTTGGCTGTTGGATGTGTTGTCCCAGCAATAAGAAAAGAATAATTGAGACAGTCTTAGTCCAAATGAAATTTTGCTCAACTAATGACAACATTCCCAAGGGTGGTCACATAAGATTCTGATAGAGTTGGAAGATTCCTGCTACCTAGTGAGGTCGTGGACCTGATAAACTGGTGACTAGGAGAATACTCATGGTGCTCAAGGAAATGCTTATGTGTAAAATTAGAGCACGTGTAATTCTTCACAGCACATTGTACTTGATGATAGTACATAGCTGTTGGGAGCTGCAGGAAGCCAGGAATTTGATCAAGTGCGTGTAGGTGGGACTAGGCCTCCCTGCCTAGAGCAGAAAGCTACCCCAGTACTGAGAAAAACAACCTGTCTGGTTCAGGCCAGCGATTGGTTGCTGGGTAGCTTTCTGTCATGAGATGCAAGCTTTGTAGAAGTATAAATAAAGGCTCATTTCTGTGTGAGTTGAGTTAGTCTTGCCCATCCGGCAGACTGATGACCACCTAGCCCAACTTTTCGTCTTGTCTATTTTTCTCATCCTACTGCAGTGTCTCCCTGGGGGGTTGAACTGTTCACAGTAAGATAAACAGATCCCTACATTTACAGATCCCTACACATAGCTATGCTATTGGTTTACACATTCACTAGACTACACTATTTATTGTTATTTTAGAATAACTTCCCAATTGATACAAAAGAAACAGAATCTACTAGCATGTTACATGAGGAACAAACTTGTGTAGCTTGGGTTTTACTGTGTGCCTTGTTTCCAACAAGAGTTCACAATCAAGAATTGAACTATATGACCTAGGTTTGCTTAATGGTAATGGGTGATGTTCACACAAAGAATGTTTTCACAAAGTACTCTTGTCCTTAAATAATTTGTCTCTGTGCCCAAGTTGGTCAATACTTACCTTGCTAGTTGGATGGAGTCGATGACAGTGTTGGTGATGGGGGTGGCCCTGGTAATGATCCTTGGTGGTTATTCTCATAAATACACCTGTGTAGCTATATCCTTTTGAAGAAATGTCTTATTGGATCTCCACATCAACACTCGAAGTGATGCGTGATTAATCTGAAGTGCACAGGGAGTAAATGGAGAATAACTCACCATGCCTGCATACCAAGACCATAGGGTGAGAGAAAAAGCTGGTGATGAGGACCTACATGTCACAAGTCTGTACTCAGGGCTCTTGGTGACTCTGCAGTGTCTTGCTATGTATGCCTTGTGCTAAAGTAGCCAGATAATTAACCTTAAAATTTTAATAAACATCGATAAAGCAACATAATACAAGGTATCATGTCAGTTTGTATTTCCTACAGTGTATTTCAGCTTGAGATCAATGTTGAAACTGAAGTGTTTATTTCGTAAAGGAAGAAAAATTAATTTTCTCAGCACCATGAGCATGTTTATTACGATATTGCCAGAACTTCACAGTAAAAGGAAGAATTACCAGTCACTTCCCTAGCATGAAATCAAATCTGTACTAAAAATATTAGCCTCAGAAGATTAAAACTTATGTGATTCCAAGTCTGTGTTGTTTTACTAACCCCATTTTATTAACTTTTTCTTGATATACAATGAAAACTTTTCAGTGTAGCCACTTATCAAGAAAAAGGCTCATGCGTTGGGAAGATACCTCAGTGGAATAAGTGCTTTTCTAGCAAGCAGAAGGCCCTGAATTTGATCCCTGGTACTGTAAAACAAAACAAAACAAACAACAAAAGAAAAGAAGGTTCATAACAAAAATTTTGAAAGATAACAGTAATATCACTAGTATCATCTCAATTTTTCTCAACAATAAAACAGGGGGAGACATGTAATATATGTGCATTTGAGAGGTGGTGCTACTGCTGTTTAATATCACCAACAGTTTTTTATTACAGGATATCTTAGCAGCATCAGTTACTGACTCTCCTTAGCCAGTATTGTTCTCACCGGGCCTTTTCAATCCAGCCTGCTCTAAAGTGGGGTACTCTCCCAGGTTGTCATGCTAGAGTCCACAAAAAAGATTTATGCAACAAGTTTTTAAATAGAGTTCATAAAGTATATGTGAAACTTTAAGCATCATTTAAATATCAAGTAGCATTTAACATTGCTGTCTTATAGAAATCTACAGATGAGAAAACTTCAACTCTACTGTGTTAATCAGCTTTCTGCTACCATAATAAAGAGCTGGTAAAATAATCTACAAAGAAAAAGAGCTTATTGTAGCTTTTGATTTTAAAAGCTGTAGTCCTGCTTGGTTGACTCCATTGCTTTGGGATCTTAGGTGAGACAAAATATTATAGACGACCACATCACATGGTTATGCTCAGTCTTTAAATTTCTCATCAAAGGACTCTGGGTTTCTTAATATTAAAGCCGGGCGTGGTGGTGCATGCCTGTAATCCCAGCACTCCGGAGGCTGAGGCAGGAGGATCAGTGCGAGTTCGAGACCAACCTGGGCTACAAAAGTGAGCTCAAGGCCAGCCTGAACTGCACAGTGAGACTCTGTCTCAAAAAGACAAAAAAAAAAAAAAAAAGCTTTTTACTGATGATTTGATATTCTTTTTCAGTTATTTTACCTACTTTACTGTTTGGTTATAAAAACCAAAAAACATTATAAAACAGTGAATACATTTTAAGCTTGGAGTTTAATTTGCTAGCTATCTAACTATTTTGTGTTCTGCAGCGAGGGAACTTGTCCTGGAAAAACACACAGAACACTAACAGTGTATTACTCACTTATCTGACACAGGGCCCAAATGCTTGATTTACCCAAGATTAGGAAGAGAGGTTTTATTGGCTTGTGGTTTCGAAAGGTTCAGGCCGTGCTCAGCTGATTTGATGACTGATGACATGATAGAAAAGGAGGAGGAAGGCTGCTCAACAGTCTGTGGTTAGGAAGCAGGGAGGAAGAGCTAGAGGAAGAGCGAGACACAGGCAAGAAAGCCATGTCCCCAGTGGGGATGTCAACTGAGCATCAAGCACACAGCACTGTGTAGGTTTCAGGGGAGGAGTTTATTTTTTGGCTTAATATCCCCAAGATCCAATAATCTTTCAAAATCTCATTTATGAATGCATGATACTTTGGGTAGATATTTAAGAGCTAAAACATAGTAGACAATGTCTACAGTATATGAATCATGTACTAAAATTTGAAATATAGCAGTGTCTCCACAGACTCTGGAGGATTTTATCCTTAGGAATAAAGGCCTATTGTATGAATAACCTATTATTCCTTGTTTGGATGGTGTTAGAATTAGACCTTTACAAAAGAAAATTTTCCTGGTCTAAATGTAGCAATTAAAAAAACATAAACAATTTATTGTATGCTATTATTAGTGTTGTTTCCATTAGTAGTATCATTATAATCTATTTTAGTAATTATAGCTATAAAAAGCTTGTGATAAACTGCAAGACATATCTAATTATCACAACTTAGAATTTTGCTATATCAAGTATTATTGGAGCAGATGCAATTTTAAATCTCATTTGATACTAAATCTTACTGTAATATTGTCATTCATATTCTTTCAGATTTTTCTCTTACTCAGAAGAATTTTTATTAACAACATTTGAATATTTAATTCTAAATACCTGAGAAGTGCAGAATGTCTCGAAGGCTATTCATTATATTTTAATCATAGTTTAATGGCTCTCATTTTCTAGATATTAATTGTGGCATACAAGTAAATAATTAGTATTCAGTCTAACATTATTGATGATGTCTGTTGCTTCTATTTCCATTGTACTTACATACACTTAATGCAAAGCAATGTAGTGTACCTAAAAACCCCTTCAATAAGATTTCTCAGGACCATGGACATGGGACTTTCTTAAAGAACAACAAATGAATATTTGGTCTGCTTTACAATGCTATAAGAATTTATTTCTCTACTCATTTCCTGGCCATATTGATTATCAATAGAAGATGCAAAAGATGTATTTATAGGTAATTTATAAAAGTTCACTTATAAATTATTTTACTATATAAAACTCATATTTTTAAGGTTGCTTTTTAATTACAGTGAACCATTCATTCAGAAAAAAAACTAAAGACTGAAAAATGCCTCACAGAGGGATCATAAAGGAGAGGGCTCCAGCATCAGTAAAGCTCAGTTATTTGCACAGAAAAAAAAATGGATGAAGTACATGTTTGAGGAATTGGAGCCTTCATGCTATTTTGCATTCTCTTCAGTATTATCTGAGTAATCAAACTCAAATGTAAAAACTAGTTATATAAGAAGATAATAAGATAAAAAACTTAAGAAATTTACAGTTAGATTTAATCTTCTGTCATAAATTATCCAGTCTTTTGAATAACGCATTAATTTAGTTATTAACTATCTTTTTAATTTTCTTTTGCATGTGTGCCTCTTCTTCTTCTTCCTCTTTCTC
>PVJA010021506.1:0-35477 GCA_004027025.1 Myocastor coypus | reverse complement strand
CCTGGGACGTCACCACGGACTGAAGGGGCACATCCGATCCTAACATGAAACGCTCGAGCCTGCTTAGGGCGGCAGCCTCTGTTTCCAGGGTGGGGTAAATTGCACCTCTTAGAGGGGCAGCCCCCTTATGGGGTACGGAATCTGCCTGCAGGCCTCCATGTTTCCAGAATCCTGAAAAATATCTCACTTGTTCCTATCTCGGTGTCTTCAGTGCTGCAGGGAGCTGAGAGAGGTTAGATAAATACAGGACTAATCAAGTGTGCTTCATCAGATTCTGGGTTGACTCTCCTTGAACAATGAACATGTCCATTCCTGCAGAGCAGAGCAGGAGTCTGACCCCAAACTTGAGGTTGCAATGGTGACATGCAAAATGAAGGCAGAAATGTCACCAGGTGTTTGGGTGCTGGCATCACCTCCCGGCGATGGATTTTTAGGTTCTCTCTGTCTTGCACAAAGAATTGGTCAGGGTGAATGTGAAGAGTATCAGGTGGTGCACTTATTTTATTTTGTTTTGCGGAACCAGGGATTGAACTGAGGACCTTGAGCTTGCCAGGCAGGCATTTGTGCCTCTGAGCTATCTCCCCAGCCCCAGTGCATTTATTAAAACTAAGACAAGAAACATTCTCTGCAAGGTGAATCTGGGCCATCAAAAAAGGTAAGCAAAGTGATAGAACCTGCTAACAAGATGGGGAACACTGAAAGAGTTAACAGTGGTGCCTGGCTTTAGGTAATATTTTCTTTCTGCTTTCTTTCCCTCTTCCTCTTCCTCTCCTCATCCTCCTCCTCTTCCTCCTCTTCCTCCTCCTCGCCTTCCCAGACACACACACACACACACCACAGAGGGCCGATGGAAAAGCAGAACCTTGGGCGGGAGAAGCCACCGTGTGGCTGGCAGACAAGGCGCACGCCTCGGATCCTAGTACTCAGGCAGGCCGAGGCGGGAGGATCGAAGTTGAGTCCAGTCCCGGTGAGCCAGGGAGACCTTGTCTCAGAATCGCACACAGGCTCAACATGTAGCTCAGCGTGCAGAATTCTGTGTTCAGTCCCCAGTGCTGAGAACAACTATGACAGGGAGTCGAGGCCGCTGTCCTACACACGAACGGCCTCGAAGCCCCGCCTCCCTGGGGTGCTCCAGACACGCTCCGCACCCCCTCCGGGGTGCTCAGGACACTGCCAGGGGACGCTCATTTCTCCCTAAAATGCTGTCCACGTGATGGCTGCAGTGCTCTAGGGCCGGGCTGGCGCCATCCCTTTACGCCTGCGCCACCAGGATCCGCAGCTGACTGGGTGCAGCCCACTTGGCCGGCGAGTCCCCGGGTCCTGTGCGTCCTGCCCCCGAGCTCCTTCCTCGTCCTCACAGCAGCCCTGGCTGGAGATAGCCCTGGCCCTCCGCCATGCCGGAGCCTGATCCTGCTGTGCTCTTGGGAGCCCAGAAGGAGCGGCTTGTCTTTCAATACTGATTTCCTTAGTTTCTTTATTTTCTTTTTAAGATTACAATAAACATTTTTGTCTTTTTGAGATAGGGTCTCGCCATGCAGTTCAGGCTGGCCTTGAGCTCACTTGTGTAGCCCAGGCTGGTCTCGAACTCACACCGATCCTCCTGCCTCAGCCTCCTGAGTGCTGGGATGAGGGGCATGTGCCACCACGCCCAGCACAATAAACATTCATTATCTCAAAAAGCACATGTAGGTCAGGAACCCCCAAATCAGATGAGTGGTGTGGGTTTCTTCTGAGGTTCACTGTACAGTAACGGCCAATGTGTCTGGGGTGAACGAGGCAGGGCGTATTCCTGTGCAGCGAGGTACGATACTGACCATGCACAGACAGGCCGCAAAGGGCAGTGGGAGTTGGCCGTGATGTGATAAAAAATATGGTGAATGTTTCAGTTTCTAAAATGTGTTGTGGAAAGAGACGCCTTTCCAATAACCTTCCCCCAGACACACCCCTCGATTCAAATAGTCCTTTATTTTAATCGCTTCTGGGACATTCTACAAGAGCCCTTTCAGGTCTTCCGTTGTGCTGCTGTGGCCACCTTGAGGCCCTGGATCGACGCACAACATTCGCCTTTCATCACCGTTTTGACTTTGGAGTCTGAGGTCTCGAAGTCTCCAATCCAGTGAATGAGGCGAGCGACGACACACCGCGGGGATTTTACAAACCTGTCATTCCATCGGGTGGCGCTTTTCACTGCATTTTTGATCATGCCTTGTAGAGACACCCAAGAAAGAGGACTTGAAGAACCACTTCAGAAAGTGACAAGAATGATAGAATAAGTGTGTTCCGGGGGGACGGGAGCATTCTGTGGGGGCCGATTGGCAAGGGTCATTTGCTGTGATACAGCTTTTAGAAGGCAAAAAAGTTACATATAATCTAGAGAGAAACCAGGGTACGCAGTGCGCTGTTACAGTCTGCATATTTACTGTGGAGTATGATGGTCCCTAGAAGGCATCCCAGCAGGCCACGCAACCGAGGCTCCAGGGGGCTCTGAGGGGGCAGGAGGAGGGGTCTCAGCTCTTCCTTTCTACACCACAGTGGAGCAACACTGGAAAGAAGCATCCGGGACCTGGTACCATGGGGTCTCCAGAGTCGCTGGAGCTAGCAGCTCACGGCGAGATCCCTTTCTGTAAAGATGGTGGGGTCAGAGCACGACCTGCTCCCGTCTGTCTGGTGTCCCAGAAGGCTGCATCACTTGCAAGCGAGGTCTACGGATGGCAGAAGAAGGATCCCCAGGAGCCCCAGTGCTCCCTGGCAGAACGGTCCCGCCCGGGCTGCAGCTGAGCCGCCAGCCTAGGGGTGGCTCGCCCCACCCTGGGCGCTGCAAGCTGGCACTGGCCGGGGAGCAGCTTCAGCTCCTGGCCACCGTGCGCCCCTCCTGGTTTCTCTCTTGTCAGTGAGCTTTCCCTTTACTGACAGAGCCTAGCAGCGTCCTGTTGCGACCGTCGACCACCACCACCCACCACCGGGAGTCCCTTGGCAGAAGCCGGTGCTACTCCCTTGCCGGTCTAGCTTTGTTCCCTCCTGGAGCCTCGTTATGGTTATGGCTGTGATAAGGGGGTCAGCTGGGGATGCTGGTTCCCCGCGCCTTCACCAGCAGAAAGGGGTGCTCTCTGCGCCATCAGGTGCCTTCCTCCGCCTCTCCCCCTTGCTCGTCCCCTCACTCCTGCTCGTTGTCGCCCTGCTCCTCCTCCTTGTCCTCCTACTCTTCTTCCTCTTCCACCTCCTCCTCCCTCTCCTCCTCTCTTACCATTTCTATTTTGGCTGCATCATTAAAACCTGCCTGTCAAGCTTATTTCCTTCAGCTTCAAATTGCTAAAGTCTCCTTTCAAATTCTGAGCAATTGTTTATTTTCAGTGTTTTTTTTTTTTTTTTTTTTCCGGGGGGACTGGGGTTTGAACTCATGACCTTATACTTGCCAGGCAGACGCTTATGCCACAGAGCTATCTCCCCAGCCCCCTGTTTATTTTCCATATACCAAAGTCGGAAGCCATTTTAGCACATAGCATAATCTGCATATTGATTTATGTATTTACTGTCTTTTTGAGGCAAGGTTTCACTATGCAGTTCGGGCTGGCCTTGAACTTCCTCTATAGACCAGGATGACCTTGAGGTCATAGCAATCCCCCCTCCCACCAGCCTCCTGAGTGCTGGGATTATAGGTGCACACCACCATGCCCAGACTTACATTCTGAATTTTAGGATAAGATAGTCTTTTAATTTCCAAAATGCTTTTGAACATGCAATAACTTTAGTGAGTGTTCTCTTTACCTAACCCAAGGAAAATGACACATCCTTAGAGAGAAAGCTCTCCTGCTGACCTGTCTCAGCGCTCCTACATTCCTGTCCTGGCCATTGTCTAGGCTTAGTGACAGGCCCCATGTGAGTATAAAGGACCAGAGACCGTGGGTGTGGAGTGCTCCCCCATTTGCCAACCCCCACATCTGTGTGCCCGCCCCTGCCTGCTCCCGGGGGCTCCCCTCCTCCTGGGAGTCCTGGTGTGAGACCCAGCTGCTCCCCAGGGTTGGGATCTGTCCAGCGTCCTGCCAGAATTTGCATGTAGAGGTAGCAGTTACATTCCCAGGGTTTCTGCAGGCTGGGTGCTCCACATAGTCATTATTAAAAAATTAAATGATATAAACTTATGCTTAGCTATATTATATTTTAAAAGATAATAAAGATTCAAAGCTTGCAGCTTCTTAATCATTTTCCATGCTATTACTACCTGTGCTCTGCGTGATATAGCAATTGGGGCCACGGTCCTCATCATCAGGGGTCTCACTGTCTTTCTGCTTCAGTTACAGCCACCTGTAGGTGGAAAATAGCCCATGGAAAATTCCATATTTGGACAGGCAGGGTGTGAGGGAGAGAAAAGTTGGTTCTTGCTCTCTCCCCTGCTTTTCCAAATTGTGTTGTATCATTAATGACGGTGTTTATTTTTATTTATTTATTTTTTTGCCTGATGCCCACAACGAAGGAAGGAAGGGTTTACTTAGCTCACAGTTTGAGGGCGTTGGAGCACATACTTCACTGGCCCCGAGTCAGAGTGGCGTGGCACAGGGGCCACAGTGCAAGGCACAAAAGGTAACAAAAGCAGTGGGAGCCCAAGGGGGAGAGGGTGGGCCTCTTGTCCTCACTCTCCCTTCTGTGGTCAGCAGGCTACCTGCCCTAAGGCGGTGCAGTGCTCCGACATCCTCTGACCTCCTCTTGCGCAGGTTGAGGTTGTTTCCGGAGTGAGGACCCTGGCCCCTGCTGAGCCCCTTAGCAAAACTCCTGAGCTTCTCCAGTTGACACAGTGTATCAACCATTACAGTTAAGAACGCATTTTTCTTTTCTTGTTTCAGAACTTTTGTTTGTTTATTTATTTATTTTTATAAACAGGGCTGGCGCAGCATGTGGTGCTGGGGATCAAACCGCGGTCCCTGCAGCCGCCTAAGCTTTCCTAAGCAGGCACTTTAGACCACTGAGCCATCCTGCTGGGCCCCAAAACACATCTTAAGAACCGGTGAGATAGCTCAGCAGACTAAGCGCTTGCTTAGGCAAGCACAGGGACCAGGGTTAGATTCGACCAAGAGGACCGGGCAAGGCAGTGCACGCCCATAATCCCAAGTGTTATGGTTTGTGCATAGGTGTCCCCCCAAAGCCTCATGCAGTCTAGGGGTGACTCCTGGAATTTGTAATTGATTATTGTGAAAATGGGTGCTGCCCCTACCCTGGGGCAGGTGATTTGCATTTCAATGTGAAGAAGGAAGAGAAGTGAGCTGCTTGAGCTGCTGCTGGCCCTCTCTCTTTTCTCTCTTGCTCTTGGCTGCTACCCTGAAAGGCTGTTTTCTGCATTGCGCCTCTCTGTGTTGGAGCCAGCTGAGCATGGACTGGAACCTCCCATAACTGAGCTAAACAAACCTTGCCTTCCTTCATTTTGAGTGTTGGGTGTTTGTCCCAGCAATGAGAGAAGAGTAACTAAGACACTGTTATGGTTCGTGTCTAGTTGTCCCCCCCAAGCCTCATGCAATCATGGAGCAGGGACTTCCAGAGTTTGAGACTTGACTCATAATCCTCTGGGATTATGCGTTTTAGTACTGATGGGATTATGGGTCTGCGTACTTCTGGGATTATGGGTGTGGCCTGAGGCGGATAGGCTGAGGGGGAGAGCCTGAATGTAATATAAAGAGAGACAGAGAGACAGACGCGTGCTGTTGCTCTCTGCTCCCCTGGTTGTTCCGTTGCCTCTGTCGCCATTGTTGCTGTTCCGCCACCGTGAACTGCTGCTCTCTGCCATGTGCCTCTCTGCCTTGGATCCAGCCGAATATGGACTGAAACCTCTAGTAACTGTGAGCTAAATAAATCTTTCCTTCCTTCATTTTGAGTGTCGGATGTTTGTCCCAGCAACGAGAGAAGAGTCACTAAGACGCCCAGGCTGGGATGGCTGGAAACAGGAGGATCACTAGGTCTCAGAGCTGACTAGTGCGACCCTGTACCAAATACGTAAATTTTTTAAAAAGAAAAAGACAAAGAATGGAGCTTGATCTTCACATCTTAAAATAAAATAAAATTTAATTTTAAAAGGTGGAGGATGTAGCTGAGTGGCGCAGAACTTGCCTACCATGCACAAGGCCCTGGGTGTAATCCTTGGTAACATACCCCAGCGCGCCCCCTCAATCACTGTAGGCCTGTGTCATTTAAAATGAGGAGTCTTTACACTTTATCATTATTCCCAAGTGTTTGAGCAGCGTGAACATTCTCGATGCATCTACAAACGTATAGACAGGAACATGTCCCTGACCCCCACCCGCCGCCAGGGGTCGGAGCACCCTGACACAGCCGCTGGCTGTGTCACTCTTCCTGACCCCTGGCCTCCAGCCCTTGCCAAGCAATGGAACTTCCTTCCTGAGGGGCTTGCGCAGCCCATCATTCCAGAGCGCTCCCGCTGGGCCTGCAAATCCTTCAGCGCCTCACCCCCCTCTCTTCACATGTGCTCTCTTCATTCACTCACTACATCCAGCTGAAGCTCCCCTTCGGGCACCCCCAGGGCATGTCCCTTCTCTTTATTTCCACCGACACCTTCTTTTCGGGGACACCACTACGACCTCAGTGCCGACCGCGGTCTCCCGTCAAGTAGCTTCTCTGAGTCTAAGCCTACCCCTCTCCACTTCATTTGCTTCATCTAGAGTGACCTGTCCGGTGTATAATAAACTGGGCTTCTTGCAGTGACGTGTAGCCACATCCACACTTCTGGTTATCCAGGTGCTTGAGTTCCAACAAAGGCCGCTAGTGACGAAGCCACCGCCCTGATCAGGGTACATAGAGGCTCTACCAGTGGCCCAAACCTTGTCACTCTGTCAGTTTACAACCAACCCACAGTCCACCCCTCTCCTCCCTCCCTTCTCCCTTGGTAACCATGGATATACATGCTGTCCCAATCCCCCTGCCTTCCCCAGCTTGTCATATGAATGCGATCGTACAGTACGTAGGCTTCTGAATGTTACTCCTGCACTTAGCATATTGTATTTGATGTTCGTGCAGATGGCTATGCGCACAGCAGTTTGCTCCTTTTTAATCGCTAATTGGTATCCCATTGTGTGCACGACCCAGTTTGTGTAGCCATTTGCCAGGGGAAGGACATTTGGGTTGTTTCTGGTGCGAACAGATCTGCTGCAATAAACACTCACGTATGGGCTTTTGCGTGAGCATAGGTTTATTTCCATGGGATACATATTGAAGAGTGGATGATTGGGTCACGTGGTAGGTATATTTAACTGTGTAGGGAAGTGCCAAGCTGTTTTCCGAGGTGGCCCTCCCATTCTGCATCCGCGCTGGGGGTCCATGAGGCGATCCGGTTGCTCTGCGTGCTCGCCAACGCGCGTGCTCTTGTCTGGGTTTTTAATTTTAGGTATCCCAGGGGACACGCAGAAATACTGCACTTGCGTAAGCTGCAAATATGACCATGCGGCGCTTCCAACTCTCTGCGACTGCCTGTTGCCGGGAGGGATAGGGCGGGACTGGTTAGGCAGACTCGGAAGGGCCAGTTGTGGGCGCCCGCCGGGAGTGGTTGCCATGGAGTCACCCCGCACGCGAAGCTGCTTGCGGTTCTCCCAACACGCTGCGCTTCTCAGCTCCCTCTAAAGCACCCCCCTCTCCCTCGCACTCGTGCTTCATCTGGTGAGCTCCTAGTCCTTTTCCTGGGCTTAAATTCAAGGACAGTTATCTCAGATGTCACTGGTGGCCACTTAGAATAGTTCCCAAGGACCAGTTAGTCCCTGCCCGCCTCTGTGCTGGTTAATCTTGCCAGGATGAAGAGGCTCCTGGCGAGGTGACTGATCCAGCGGGACTAAGTTCATTGCCGGTTCATAGGGTGATGAGCTCACTGCCGAAAGGGCTGCTGGGGGGTAGGACCTCGCTGGAGGAAGCCAGTCCTGGGGCGTAACTGTGGGGCTGCACATAGTCTTTGAGCCCTTCCTCTTGGTCCCTTCCTCTTCTCTCTGTCCGCTGGATGCCATCCATTGAACAGTTTTCTTCTACCCTTCTGCATATTGGTGCCTCGGAGCTAACTGACCATGGACAGAAACCTTGGCAACCTGCAGCCCCTTCCCCTTTACATTGCAGCCTCAGGTATTTTGTCACAGTAACAAAAAGCTGACCAATACAATCCCCTGTCCAGTTTCTCTACTCGTACCCTGATGGATCTAGTCTCGCTATTTCCGACTGTGATAGACTTTAAACATCAGCCAATGTACTCTGCAGCTGTTCTCAGCAAGGGTGGAATTTTTCTCTGCTTGCTGGAATGAATGTGCCCATTTTATAGACAAGAAAACTGAGCTTGAGATTACACAACGTTGGAGTGATGAAGTTGTGTTCCAACCCAGTTGCACTGTACTTGCTTTTGATTGTAGCCTCTTCCTGCCAGACTGCTGGCATCCGGTGGCCAAAACGAGGCCTCTCGGAAGCCTTGTTTGCCCTGGATTTTTTCTCTTTGAGCATCACTTTCTTCTTTCAGGGAACCTCCTCCCACCCTCATTCCAACCATATGAATTTAATGGGGATTTCCCCCCCTTTTCCTCTAGCTACAGGGCTGATGAGACTTTTCTGGGTTAGAACTGAAGGGGTAGCCATGAGCTTGGCCACCAATGAGCAGTAGGCATGTTATGGTTCATATCTAGCTGTCCCCCCAAAGCCTCATGTAAATCATGGAGCTGTCAAGCTCACGTTGTCAGAGCCCCCCCCCCCCCCAGGCTGCGGTTTCTCGCAGGTATGGAGCGGATCATCCTGGACACGGCGGCGTAGAGTCTCAGAGTCTTGCTATGTAATTCAGACAGCTTTAAATTATGAAACTTCCAGTAACTATGAGCTAAACAAACCTTTCCTTCCCTAAGCTTGTGTGTCGGGTATTTGTCCCAACAATGACAGAGCAGTAACTAAGACAGAATTTGGTACCAGGAGAGGGGTCGTTGCTGTGGCTGTACCTGACCATGTAGATTACAAGTTGTTGGGAATGGCTTATGGGAAGAGATAGGAAAGGTTTAGAGATGTTGCCTGCAAAAGAAGCACTAAAAAAGCTTCAGTTCTTCTGTAGGGGAGATTCTGGTCAGAGCTCAGAACAGGAGACTGATAGGAATCCTGCCTGTAAAGACCAGGCTGGGGAGGTTTCTGCTGGGTAGAGGAACTGTACTGGTTGTTGGACTCTAGATCATTTGTGTTTTGGATTTGGCTGAGTTTTGCCTGTGTCCAGGGACTTTGCCTGAGACTGAAATGAAACACGGAGAATCTTTCAAAGGAAATTTCAAAGCAGTTAAATGTTGAGGCAGTGGCATGGCTATCGCTGGAGGCTCTAAGTTACATATATGATGAGAATGAAGAGCAAAGACTCTGGCAGAGTGAATTAAATTGTGAATTTGGCTAGAAAGAAAGCGCCAGGAAGGCTGTGGACTGCAAAGATGGAGCTGAGATCTCCATTGTCCAGGAGGAACAGGAGAATAGAAAAGACGTCCTGGAGGCATCCCAGGAGGTGGCAGGTTCTTGTCGATTGCAGCCTTGGAATTACAAGGGTGGAAGAACATGAAGGCGATATAGGGAGGGGAGGGAGAGCGAGGAAGGGGTCTTGTGTGTAGCTGGAACCCCCGAAGCCCTCATTTTATTGTTCCTGAAGGCAGCTACCTGCTAATCTTAGTTATCTTGGATAACAAATTCCCTGCTTAACCTCAGTTCGTTGAAATTAGGCCACTTGCAGTAATTTGAAGAATTCTTATCCCTACCAAGGGGGAGTTCACTGAAGGGGGACAATAGGTGACACCAGCCCCTCCCAGCAGTTCAAGAGCCAGGTGAGGGTGGCCCTGCTGATGACCCAGGGAAGTGGGGCCCAGGGTCTCTGCTCCCACAGCTAAAAACTTGACTTTGACTGCAAAGGCATTAAGGACTAGGGGGAGACAGGAAAATGTATGTTCCTACATCAGAGGAAAAGAAGTGTCTAACAGGTTGTGAATAATTCAGATTTAATTACTAGGAAAATGCCTTCCTTTTCTTTTTATTCTTCCTCTGCCTGATGCTTAGGCAGCAGGTTTGGTACATGGTTTTTAAATTTTTTTTTACCTTTTTGGTTCCAGAAATTCTGCTTGAGAAATAGTGAGCCAAGCCTTTAGCTCCTTTTCTTTTGGGTGTGAAAGCTCAGAGTTTGGCATGTGGGCAGGAAGGAGACAGCAGCAGGTATTCCTGCTCTTCCCACGGAAAACTGCCACCCCCCGCTGGGAGAGCCACATCCTGACACCTGAGGCCTTGAGCTGGCAGGCCAGAGACTGCCAGGTACGTATGCAAAGTGCTCTCGGCTGTGCAGATGGGTGCCATTACAATTTTTGCGGTATTGTATTGCAGACAGAGCCTGAGCACAGCGCCGCAATCCTATTACACACCCACTGCCATCAATTTCAGACCTCATTACTCATGCGAGACCTTAGTACCCACCATCCCAGCCCCACGCTTGCCTCCTTGCAGAAGCATTTTTAATGTAAGAGCTCTATGGAGTTACAACTCCTACCATATACAATATACTCCCTTAGAGTGTGTAATTAAATGGTTAAGTAATTTTTGCACATTCACAAAGTGGTATGATCATCGACAGAATTTGGTATCAGGAGAGGGGTCGTTGCTGTTAATTTGAGAGCACTTTTATCATTTCCAAAAGAAGCCCCGCCCCCGCCAGCACTGCTTCTCCCCACCACTTCCTTCCTCCTGGGCTGAGGCAAGCACGGATCGGCTTTATCTACCATCTGAAGGTCAGATTTGCAACTCCAGGCGTTCCTGATCAGCGGTACCACGCATTACGTAACCTTGGAGTCTGGCCTCTTTGAATCTAGTGCTGTGTCGTCAAGGTCATGCATGTTGCAGCATGTGTCAGTGCATGATCTTTTATGTATGGCAGACTAATATTCCATCTGATGGACGTGCATTTCATGGCTATTATGAATTATGCTATTATACACATTTGTGTTCAAGTTTATGTGTTTCCTTTTTTTTAATACCTCTAACAGTATAGGGTTGCGACTGGGTATGGTGCCATGTGCCTGTAATCCCAGTTTTTATTTATTTATTGCTTTTAGCAGAACTGGGGATTGAACTCAGGCCCTTGGCTTGCCAGGCGAGCCCTTATTCTCCTGAGCTATCTCCCTGGCTCCGACCTCTAACAGTATAATTGCTGAGTCATGTGATAACTCAGAATTGTAACTTTTTGAATGGTCCTTGAATTGAGAAAGTTTTTGAGAAGATGCCAAGCTGTTTTCCAGAGCGGCTGCACCACTTTACCTTCCTGCTAGCAATATGTAAGAGTTCCCATTTCTCCTCGTCCTCCCTGTAAAAGATACTTCCTTGGGGCCTGATGGTTGGTTCCAGACCGCTGTGGATACCAAGTCCACGGGTTCGCAAGCCCTTTACACCACATGCTGCCTTACCTATTTAATGCATCCGGTGGATGCAAGTTATACTTCATTGTGATTCTGATTTGCATTTTCCTAATGATTAATGATGTTGAGCATCTTTAGACACGCTTGGATGTCACTTAGGTATCTTCAATTCCTTTGCCTGTCTTAGGTAACTGTGTTGTTTTTTCACTTTCTTATTGAGGTATAGTGGCTGTTTATGCATCCTGAATACAAATGACTTCTTAGATGCATCATTTTCAAATATCTTCTCTCATCCTGTGGGCTGCCTTCCACTTTCTGGAAGTGACTTAAAATACGATTAAATTTTTTTGTACTGTTCAGTTTTACCCAGTTTTTTCTTTTCACTCGTATTGCTGCTGTTATACTTGAGAAACCTTGATCTAACCCACAGTCACGAGGGGATTTGTTTCCATAAGCACTTCTATAGTTTCAGCTCTTTCTTTCAGAGATTATTAATCCTGTATTTGTTCTGGATATGGTGTGAAGTGGGGGTCCAATTTCACTCATTTGCCTGTGAATTTCCTTTTGTGTGCATGTGTGTGTGTGTGTGTGTGTGTGTGTGTGTGTGTGTGTGACCAGAGTTTGAACTCATGACCTTGCACTTGCCAGGCAAGCACTTATGCAACAGAGCTATCTCTCTGGCCCCAAATTTCCATGTTTTTGAAAGACTTTTTTTCACTTGAATGGTTTTGAGACCCTGGTTGAAAGTCAGTTCTCTATAAACGTAAAGCTTATACGTGGCCCCTCGATTTTATTCTGTTGATCTCGGCATTTAATGCCAGTACCATGCTATCTTTATACTGTAACTTAGCACCAGGCTTAAAGTGGGAGCTTGCGAGCCCTCCACATTTTTTTTTTTTTTCAAAATTTGTTTTGACTATTCTGGGCTTCTTGAGTCTCTATCTGAATTTTAACTTTAGCTTGTCCATTTTCTTAAAAAGGCTGCTGGGATTGTGGTACGGATAGTACTGAATGTGCAGATCATTTTGAGGAATATTCTTACCTCAATAGTATCAAGTATTCCATTTATGAATGTAAGTGTCTTTCCATTTTTTATATTTTTTGTCTTTTTGAGACAGGCTCGTGTTATGCAGTTCAGGCTGGCCTTGAGCTCACTTTTGTAGCCCAGGCTGGTCTTGAACTCTCACTGATCCTCCTGCCTCAGCCTTCTTTCCATTTATTTCCATAGATTTTTCTGAATTCCTTCTGTAACATTCCTTGGTAGTTTACAAATCTTAGCCTTTGTGTTGAATTTATTCCTCTGGTGATTAATTTCTTTGTTTCTTTTCTCTTTATTTTTGCAGTACTGGGGATTGAAGTCAGGACCCTGCCCTTGCCAGGCAGATGCTACTGCTGCTGAGCTATTTTCCCCACCCTGAGTGCCATGGTGTGTGCAGCCTTCTCTCACCATGCCCTTCTGCCATATTTCTTGCCTCGCTGCCCATGGACTAAACCCTCACAAACTGTGAGACAGATTTCCCTTCAAGTTTTGAGTGTCCGATATGTTGCCCAGAAATGAAAAGCCAACTAACACAACTCTAAAATTCCTTTATTCTAAGAGACCTTGTTTTCTCATTTCTTTTCATTTTCTAAATTTAAATTTAAATTTTTTATTATCTAAAGAGAATACAAAATAGTGGTGGGGGGGAAAGGGTTAGAAACAACGCAGAAAGTCACTAAACAAAATGACAGGAATCCATCCAACGATGGTTGGTGTGTTGCATATGCCTTCAAATTAGTTCTTCAGATAACCAGATAAAAACATGCACAATTGTTTAAAGAAACAAAAACTAAAACAAAAAGAAAGTTATAAAGAATTACAAAAGACAAGAAAAAAAATCTAAGCATCAATTGCTTCCCTCTGTAGACCAGCACAAACCAGCACGGCCATGATCCAAGTGATCCTGCATACAGACATAAAGATATCAATATATTTCTCTCCCTGCTCCTTCTCTCCACCCCCAGGGTCTCACTATGCAGTTTAGGCTGGGCTGGAACTCACTATGTAGCCTATGTTGGCCTGGGGCTTATGGTGATCCTCCTGCCTCAGCCTCCTCAGTGCTGAAATCAGGCGTGCACCACCATCCTCAGATGAATTTCATTTTTTAACTCATCTTTGCTACTGCAGAGAATCAACATAGTATAGCAGGGCACAGCCTGGGCTTTGCAAACAGACCTGACTCTGGAGTCAGACTTTGTCACTCCATCTGATTTCTCTGAGAGCATTGAGCTGAAATCCTGATGTTATGGTTTATGTCTAGTTGTCCCCCAAAAGCCTCACGTAGTCATGGGCGGGGACTTCTATAGATTGAGACTTGACTCATGAGTCAGTGGGATTATGTGATTTAGTACTGATCTAGAGCTTGAGACTTGATCCATGATCCCTGGGATTATGTGTTTTAAGTACTTCTGGGATTATGGGTATAGCCTAAGGCGGACAGGCTGAGGCAGACAGCCTGATGTAATGTAAAGAGAGACAGACCAGCGCTGTTGCTCTCTGCTCTCCTGGTTGGTCGGTTGTCTCTGTCGCGATTGTTGGTGTTCCACCACCATGAACTGGATGTTCTCTGCCCTGTTGCACTCAGCTTTGGGTCATCCGAATATGGACTGAAACCTCCAGTAACTGTGAGCTAATAAACCTTTCCTTCCTTCATTTTGAGTGTTGGGTATTTGTCCCAGCAACAAGAGAAGAGTAACTCAAGACACCTGACTTGTTTGGACTTGGATGTTTCAACCAATAAAAATGGAAAACACAATTGCACTTTTTAACACATATTTATGCATGCATGTATGTATGCATGTATGTATTTTAGGAAAGGGTCTACAGAGTGTTCTGGGTCTCACTACATAGATCAGACTTGTAGTGATTCTTCTGTTTACAGCCTCCCAAGACCTGGGGTTAAAGGCGTTTGCCACCACACCCAGTCTCAATTGCTGTCTCAGTGTGCCCGCCCTGGGGCCCCGGGTGGCATAGCAGTCTTGGCGATTGAACCCCAGCCCCTGCTCCTGCTTTAATCCACTGAGCTATTTGACTGGCCCCATACATTTTAAAATTAGAGTAAAATTTACATATAATAAATACACAGATCTTAAGTATTTCGAATGATGAATTTTCACTTTTGTAAGTATTGTGTAGTGATCATGCTAGAATAAGATCTAAAGCATTGATATCTCAGAAAAAAAATACGTGTGTGTGTGTGTGTGTGTGTGTGTGTGTGTGTGTGTATGCCTTTCTGGTTCCAATTCTGTGCCTGTGGAATCATGCAGTCTAGACTCCCACCAATGCAGCACTACAAGATGTTCTCTTTTGTAATTAATTTCTTTTGAGAGACATATGTCTCTGAGATTTGTTCGTGTTTCTGTGGCCACCCGTGTTTATTCCTTTGTGCTACCAAGCCACGCTCCGTTGTGTGGGCACACTACACACTGCCGGTTCTTCATCAGCCTGTAAAAGACCTTGCTTCTGTCTCTGAAGCCTTGAGGATTGTCCCGTGGCACTTGGTGACATCTCTGGACGTGGCGTTTCTTAAGCTCATCGTGTTTCTTGGTGCCTTTGTGGGTAGAGTCACAGTCTGGTGACATGTGGGTTGTCTCCAGTTTGGAGAAATTATGCAGAAGGTTGCTCTGAAGGTTTGTGTGCAGCTGTTTCTGGGTGGAGGGGCAGCTGTTTCGGGGGAGCAGCTTTTGGCCTGTTTTGGATGCAGACCTAGGCACGGGGTTGCGGGGCTGCATTCTGCAGTAGAAATGTGACTGACTTTGCCCAAAACTTCACTGGAGTTCACAACAGCAATGCAGGAGAGTGGTCAGTCGCCCGGAGTTGTCGGCTGCTGTGATTTTGGCCACTCTGATAGGCTCCATAGTTGTCCTATTATTCCATCTGACAGTCATTCACAGAGCCTTGCTCTGCCCCGAGTGGCATCTTGTGCCGTCTCCTGGGGGAAAGAATTCCACAAGCAGATGCCACTCTGGCTGCTCACACAGCGACTGCACACAGATCCTGTCTCTCCCCTGCATTCCTATGGACACCTGGGGGTCAGTCCATGGTAACGCTCCGAATGCTGTAATTCCAGCTGATCCTTTCTGCACTGGGACTGGTGTCTCTGCGATGTCCATGTTGGCTTTGGCCTCGATGACCCAGGAAAGTGGCGCCATTTCAATTCATTGGCCATTTGTATAGCATCCTTTGTGGGTTTTTTATCCAGCGTGGGAGATCCACCTTGGAACCTTGTGCACACTAGGCAAGTTCTCAACCCCTGCGCCCCACCCCAGCCCCTTTTGTGAATTCCTTGTTCATGATTTTTTTTTTTTTTTTTTGTACTGGAGATTGCTCTCAGGACCCAGAACTAGCCAGCCACATGCTTAACGCTGCTGAGCTATCTCCCCTGCCCTATTCATGATTTTTTGCCCATTTGAGTTGTTTGACTCTGTTGTTAATTTGTATGAGTTCTTTGTGTATGCTGGATACTGTTCCTTTGCTGTAGATACTATATCTACTTTTCCTCCCAGGATAGGTGTTTTGAGACACCCATGAGGAACTGTATGTCAAGGACAGTGCCTGGCATGTTGTAGTTATTTCAAATAGGACAGAGGCCACCAGGGGGTGGCCTTCCTTAGTTCTCTGCTCATTGATTCTACAGCTAAGCTGCATCCCCTCTGCTCAGTCTTTCCCATGTTAAACAAAGAGTTTCTCAACTAGATCCACTGTAGTGCACATCTCGAGATATGAACAATCCATCTCTGCTTATTCTATGCTCATATATATATATATATATATATATATATATATATATATATATTCAAAATTAAAGATATATATATATATATATATATATATATATATATATTCAAAATTAAAGATTTAGATAACTTTAATGGCCTGGGAGGATAGGTCGTGGTTATCCGTACACACTACGGCATTTTTCTTCAAGGCACTTGAGCGTTTGTGGATTTTCATAGCTGTAGTGGCCCGGGAGCAAATCTTCCTGTCTTTCTGGACCATTCCTTCCTGTCAAGCTTCTCCTATGTGCTTTGAGGCTGTGGCTCCCCACCCCGTTTTGTTTCTCTACCGTTTGCATGCTATCTGCCTCTCCACTTTCCACTTCGACAGAATTTCTGACAAATGGATGGCATTTTTTTTTCGCCATGTGGCTGTAGATTGGCTTTATAGGAGGCAGAGAAAGAAAGATATGAGCCTTACGCTTAGCTGGTTCTCTGAGTCAATAGCAAAGGGGACTTGCTAGCAGGCTGCTGGCACTCTGCAGGCAGAGCATGGTATTTGGTTCATCACAGGCACTCAGCAACTGACGGGCAGTGAATCAAGTGACTGGTAGGTGGTAGAGAAGCTTCCAGACCCTGCAAGGTTGCCGGCCGCTGGAAGCCGGTGCTCGGGAATGTGAGCTGGCAACGTCGTGGATGCGGGCTTGAGCCTGGCCCTGCCGCTTCCCAGCAGGCTGACGCCGGGAGTTACTGTACCTCTGCACACCTCATCTTCCTCCTGATTTGCACAGAAGTGATAATAATGCCCCCTCCCCCCTCAGGGACTGGAATGCGACTGAAAGCAATCCAACCTAACGGACTTAGCATGGTACTCGGAACAGACGGCAGAAAAGATGCCTTTGTTTTAGATTAGAAAGTAAAACATTTCAGATCCAGGCACCTGCTTGAGGCCTGAGATTCCTTGGACTCCACCCCACCATACCCCTCGTGGGAATCTCCCAACGCCATCCACCTGCACTTTCCTGCGCCCGGCACCCTGCCCCACCTGCCGCACAGCTCTGCATAAAACAGCGGTTCTCAACCTGTGGGTCGCGACCCCGGCGGGGGCCGAACGACCAAAACACAGGGGTCGCCTAAAGCCATCGGAAAATACATATTTAAACCCATGCTATGCCATGGTGAAATGTTATTTATTGGAATTAGGAATGAATATTTCTCAACATATAATTAAATATTGTTTTTGTGATTAATCACTGTTTAAATTATGTTTGATTTGTAGCAATGAGAACACATAATGCATATCAGGTATTTACATTCCGAATCATAACTGTAGCACAATTACAGTTTGGAAGTAGCCACCCAAATTTTTTTTTTTTTTTTTTGTTTGGGGTCACCGCAGCATGAAGAACTGTATTGCGGGGTCGCGGCATTAGAAAGGTTGAGAGCTACTGGCGTAAAACCTCTCCCTTCGGAGCAACCCGGAAATTCGCCTTGTGGTCTTCTCTTTCCATTGAATAGCACACATCGCAACTGCCTTACTGGTGTTTTTTTTTTTTTTTTTTTTTTTTTTCAGAGTCAGAATAACTTCATTCCCTTTGGAGGGTGGCCAGGTGACGTTAGGACTTCTGGAACTGCTTCTTGGGGCTGGCAACTCGGTGACTTTTACCACATTGAAGCGCACTGTCGTGCTCAGGAGAAAAACAATGGGTACAGCCCCCTCTGCAGTCCTAGTTACTTTCTCTGGAGAAACTATTCCAGGCTTTTCTCATGTTACTGAGTTCCTCCAATTTATATTTATTCTATATTTTAGCAGTCTTTTAAAAAATCTCCTTAGGTAGAGGTTTACAAGTAATGTTGGACATTTAGAATGACTTCCTCAAATTTCTAACTTCCTATTTTTGTGTATGTAGTGCAGGGTCTATGGGGTCTCACTGCACAGCTCAGACTCGCAGTGATCCTCCTCAGCCTCCCAAGCACTAGGATGACAGGCGACCCCGCCACCACTCCCTGCCTCCTTCACCACCTCAGCACACCCCAGGGATCGAACCCCTAGCCCCTGTTGTTCTTCCCTAAGTACTATGGCATAATGCATATTTACATGACATTTGCATTGCATTAAGTCTTGGGAGTAATCCGGAGATAACTTTAAGGGCCTGGGAGGATAGGTCGTGGTTATCCGTACACACTATGGCATTTTTCTTTAAGGCACTTGAGCATTCGTGGATTGAGGTGCTTTCATCTGCTGAGCTATCTGGCCGGCCCTAGCACGCCTTACTTAATGGACTGGTATTTCTCCTAGGGCGCCAGTATCAATTAGAAGATGAGAAACAGAGTTTTCATTTTGCTGCCTCCTGGATGTAGCACGTGTGTGGTTTGAACACCGTCTTTCCAAGGTGACACACAGGTGAGTCAAGTGTCTTTCCCTTGGCTGGGTGTCTTTCCCTTGGTTCTAGCAAGCACAGTGACATAGAGGTTATTACTTTTTAACTCATGCCTGAGCAATTCAGACACCTTTTATGGTTGGAGAAGGGCCCATGGAATCTACCTGGCCTAAGAAGACTGGGAATAATTTTAGAAAAAGTGACTGATGAATGGAAGCATTGAATAGCACACATCGCAACTGAAAGCTGCCGTACGCTTGGCTTTGATGTCTAGCGGACTTGGGGTAGAGTTGGGCTCTTCTACGTGCTCTGTGTGTGTGTGTGTGTGTGTGTGTGTGTGACCTAGAGAGTTTTCATCGGTCTTCAAATGAACATCTTAGCACAGGGCAGTAGCTTATTGTGTGGCTAGAACAGGTTAATGTGTGTGTTTGCGTGCCTCGGTACTATCTTCCCGTGCTGCCTGCAGAATACCTTCCTCGGTCTTCCCGCACTGCCTGCAGAATACCTCTCCACAGGCAGACTCCCAGCTCGGCCTGCACAGGCACTGGGCAGAAGCTCACGTCTTCCACTTCAGACCGTCATGGCCACCGTCATGGCCACCGTCCAGGGGGTGCCCAGCCCAGACGTCTGGGGCTGTAGAGGGTCTGCTCCAGCTGGTCCTGGGCTCCCGGCTGCCTCTTTGTGTCCTTGCGTTAGGAGGCCTCTTTTTCACTTTGTTTTTTAAATATTTCCCGAAGCTCTAATTGCCACACTTCCTCCAATGTTTTTAATATAGGCAATCAGTGACGCCTGCAATTAGGAGGGCCTAATTACCAGCGGCATTCTTTTGCTTCTCAGCAAAGCCACCCTTGGAACAGCCACAAATAAACCTTAATGAAGACCAAAGATCCTTCTCCCATCGAAAGCCATTTGTAATCACAGTCTCTTATTGTCAGAGCCAGCAGGCACAGCAGCCCTTTGAAGGGCTGCTGCATATGCAGAGAGACAGAAGCAGAGAGATGTACTGGGGCCGGGACTCTGTGGCCCAGGTAGGTGACCATGGGGCCTGTGTCCCACCAAGCATTGCTGTTGTACTCTATTTTTCTGGTGAAGCCATGTAAGGCATGCTTTTAAAAGTGATTGAGACGTGGCCCGAGTGGTTGATACGCAAATTTCCGGTATGAAATTTGGTGCATATTTAAATACAAGCAGACCCCGTAAGACCTGTTATCCTTTATGTCTAGTTGTTCCCCCCCAAAGCCTCAGGCAGCCATGGGGCGGGGACTTCTATAAATTGAGACTTGACTCATGAGTCACTGGGATTATGTGATTTATATACTGATCTAGAGTTTGAGACTTGATCCATGATCCCTGGGATTATGGGTTTTAAGTACTTCTGGGATTGTGGGTGTAGCCTAAGGCGGATAGGCTGAGGTGGAGAGCCTGAATGTAATATAAAGAGAGACAGAGAGACAGACTGAGGCTGTCGCTCTGCTGCCCTGATTGGTTGCTGTTGCTCTCTGCTCTCCTGGTTGGTCGGTTGCCTCTGCCTCTATTGTTGCTGTTCTGTCGCCATGAACTGGATGCGCTCTGCCCTACTCCACTCCGCCTTGGGCCAGCCAAATATATGGACCGAAACCTCCAGTAACTGTGAGCTAAATAAACCTTTCCTTCCTTCATTTTGAGTGTCGGGTATTTGTCCCAGCAACGAGTACAAAGTAACTAAGACAAGACCACAGAGTATAGGACCAAGCCATAGAACATCCTTGCCAACCTGGCCATTCTTCCCCATGGCCTTCTAGAGTGCAACTGACTGAATCTGGAAGCATAGCTGGAGCGGTGTTCAGGAATTAGGGATCTTACGATTTGGCCGTATCCAACTGTTGGAAGGACTAGTGAAATAAAAATCTAAACAAGGAACTTGGGGATCAGAGCCAAGGGACTACTGGCCATCCTAAAGCACTGATACAGCTGAGTGTCAGTGTTAGGCCCAAACCCATGCAATGGACCAGACCAGGCATTCTGGAGCAACTAGATTATTTATGGGGGGGGGGGGTGCAGCAAGCCGACTTCAGAGGAGAAGGCAAAGTACAGGGATTTTAAGGGTGTGTTTGTGTGAGTTGTGGGGGTGTTTGCGGGCTGGAACAGCTGAGGGAGAGCTGGTCTTGGCAGTGCTGCCTGGTCTGTGGGGGACCTTCAATGCTTTTATGTTATGGCTGGCTCAGCCCACCCTGGGAGTGGGGCTGGTGCAGCATGTGGTGCCAGGGATAGAACCGTGGTCTCTGCAGTTGCCTAAGCTTGCCTAAGCAGTCGCTTTAGACCACTGAGCTATCTCACCTAGGACCTTCACTGTTAACGAAGAAGACATTCTGTGTTTAGGTATCCAGATCAAAGTCAGGTAGACTTGTTTTGTGGTTTTGGGTTTGGCTCTGGTGGGACCCAGAGGAATAAAGTTTGGGGTCAGGATGCCTGGGAAACCAAGAGGGAGAGTGTTTGGGGCAGAGTGCCTGGGAAACTTTGAGTCAGAGCTTGCAGGAAAGTCTGCCCATTCTTGATGTCTGGCAAATGGAGGTAGGTGATGTGCGAGGTTCATTGGCAATGGGCTTGTGCCCGGAGCAAAACAGATCTGCCAAGAAAGTGTGAGGGTCAAGGGACCATAGAGTGTTACTTCTGCTGCTTCCTGGTTGACCTCCACCTTTCTGTTTTGCTTGGGAGCCAGCGGTGACCTAATTGGCTCCTGAGGCCACACTGGCCATAACCAATAAAAGCCTGAGCTTCCTTTGTCTCAGGTCAGAAGGTTCCCTGCTTCTCTAAGAGGCCTGCAGGGCCAGTGCGGAGCAATGAAGGCTCTTCTGTTTCCCTTACGTCCTTCATTGGTGTCTTTCCTTTTTCATTTACAGCTTTCAGGGTTGCAGGGAGGTGTTGTGCATCCCACTGAGTGAATGTGCATCGTGTAATTCTCCTGATGATAGATATTCGGGTCTTCTCCCTGCCTCCCTCTCCTTCCTTCCCTCCCTTCATTTTTCTTTATATTTAAAGCTCCTAAGTCTGGCGGTATAGATCAGCAGACTAAGCGCTTGCTTAGGGAAGTGCAGGGGCCAGGGTTCGGTTCCTGACCCCACCTGCCAAGCCAGCCCTGCTCTTGGGAACGCTGAGCCAGCAATGGAGTCCGGGTACAGTGGCCCGCGCCTGTAATCCCAGTACTTGGGAGGCAGGAAACAGGAGGATCACTGTGAGTCAGAGCTGCATAGTGAGACCCTGCACACACACACACACACACACACACACACACACACGCACGCATGCACGTGCGCACACGCGCGTGCTCCTAGGAACATTTGGTATTGATCTTTTGGTATAATTGATTTTCTTAGGCGTGCATTTAGGACCATAGGGGCAACACTATGGTAAGCAAGCCACAGTGGGCTGTTCCTATCACTGAAAGCTCTGTTGCAGTACTTTTCTTTTAATTTTTTTTTTTTTTTCTAAAGTAAAAACCTCAGTATTCAGGTTGAATTGCAGTATTGGCACTTTGTGATCCATGAGTGAACTTGGGGTTGCAGCTGCAGTACTCGGCCTCCAAAACGTTCATCACTGATTTACGGACAGGGGCTCGGGACAGGTGTAGAGTCAATGTTTATAGCTGGAGTACAGATATAATATTACTTTTCAAGGCTCCTCCTGTTTTAGTTACTGTTCTCTCATTGTTGAGACAAAACACCTGGCACCTAAAATCAAGGGCTGTTTAGCTCAGTGCATGGAAGTTTCAGTCCATAGTCAGCGGGCTCCGAGGCAGGGTGGTGTGGGGCAGCAAGTGCAGGAAGCGGGGAGAGCATGCCTCCCCTCCTTCCTTACCTGGTAAGCAGGGCGTCTTGCCCCCAGGGCAGGTGTAGGGCGCAAGCCATGGCCACGGCCTCCTCTTGCGCCGGATGAGGATGTTTGCAAAACCAGGACCCTGAACCCCTGCTGAGTCACTTGGTTAAACCTGTAGACTTGTCAAGCCAACCCAGTGTACCAATCATGACAGCTCCCAAGCCGGGGTTCCTGGTGTTTACCCAGAATGGAGAATGTTCTGGAGAGGAAGGATAGGGATTGCTAACATGCATGGGGCTGCCTTGTAATAAAACGCAGTTAAAGCTGTTTTGGGGGTTACTGGCTGAGAAGGTCACATTGGTTATTTTTCAAGATGGAGGTCAAGGGCAAATCATAGAAAACAGACATATCGCTCAGGTAGCTTAAGCCAAGCGGTTTTCAAAGAAAATGCTGATTGCTTTTTCTTCAGTGCAGTAAAGAGAGAGGAGAGATTAAAGAAGCCTTTATTAACTCCAGAGACATGGGAAGGATCCAGGGCCGATGGGACAGGTAGGGAGATGTTTAGAAATATCTGAGGAGCTGAGTGGGGCACTGGGAAAGGTGAAAGGAAATTGCACCCTGGGCTGGGTTGGAGAAGAAGCGGGGAGGTGGTCTCTGGGAAGATGAGCTGCTGGTTCGAGGGCTTCAGTCATATTAGATGACCACCACAGTGATTCGGTGATTCATACTAGGGCCAGAGGAGAGCGGAGAGAACTCACTTCCAGACATGCTGATGTCGTTGGTCCAGGACACTGCTTCTGGGTGTGATGCTTCTGGGTGGGTCTAACAGGCAGCCACTAGTGGCATGTTTAAGTTACATTAGGAGAAGGCGAGCCTAGGCCTAGAGTGGATGGCTTTTCTCAGCGTCTAAAGAAACCAGAAGAAAGTGTCACCACAGCCTTCCTCCAGCAGACAGAGGAGGGGACACATCTACAGCTCTTCATATTCAGGAGATCCTGCCATGACACCTTCTGTGGCGCAAGAGACCTGGAGCCTGGGGTCTCGAGGCTCTAGCTTTCTTATTATGGGATTAGGTAGGAGCTGAGCCAGGAGAAGCAGCAGAGGGCGATGACTGATGGCTTTCAGAGGGAGAGGAAACAGCGGGATATTGGAGCTAATAACATGGTCATGTCATCAATATTAAACACAGGCGCTGTGCAGCATTTTTTTCTATCGCTGTGGCCACGTTCCTGAGAATACCGAGGAGCCCTCACGTTGATGAGGGCTCGTGGTTTCAGAGGTTTTGGTGCTCGGTGAGCTGGTTCCAAGACAGAAGCCTCGTGGACAAGGGAGGGCCTGGAGGTGGATGGTGCTCAGGCCCCAGTAGCCAGGGAGGAAGCTGGGTCCCACGTCCTCTTGGCCCTGGACCTATGAACTCATCGGTAGGTCACGCCGTGGTTCCGATATGCGCTTCTGCCCAGCGTTCTCATCTTTCAAGTCTAATATAGTCGCCGCTCAATTACAGAAGAACCCGAAAGTGTTAACGCTCCAGTGGTCGGAGCTACCAAGCCTAAGATGAATCACGGAGAAGCTTAATATTCCAGCGGAGCTGGGCCTGGCTGGACTGCTTTAAACCCCTTCCTTTGTATTCAGAGCAGACGTTCTGTTCTCCAAGAGGAATGGCCTTCCATTTGCATAATGCCTTTCCTTTTGTTCCTTCTGTTGTCCCAACTAATTGCTTTAAAATATTCCACCTCTGCTATTTCCTCTATCTTTCTTGCCAATAATGATTTATGGCTCGCTTCCCTCTTGATATGTAAAATGAAGGTAAACTGAGACACTTCAGAAGCACAGAATCGCAACCTAGGGAAGAATGCCGGTTGTGAGTTCTAAAGCATGAGAGCGGGCAGAAGGAAGATGGTACCAGGGGCTCCCTTCCTAGTTGGTACCTCATTATGGGAGAAGGGGGTGGGAAAGATGGGAGGATTTGGGTGCTTAAAACCTGATTAACTGTCGTGGTGGCATATATCTATAATTCTACCACCTAGGGAGGCTGAGGCAAGCAAATCTCAAGTTCAAGCCCAGCCTGGACAATTTAGTAGTTTAGGAGATGACTCAAAATTAAAAGCACTGGAGATGGAGCTCAGCAGGAGGAGGTCCTGGGTTCCACCTTCAGGAAAAGGGCAGCAAGTTCCCAGATAGAAGAAATCCTCACAGAAGTTCCCTTCACTAAAACAAATGAAGTAGGGATTTTCTGCTTTTATTTTGGGAGGGAGGGTTGGGGGGATCACTTCTTTGTGGGTAATAAAATTGGCTAAATTTCTATGACTAAAATGCTTCTACCTTTTCTCTTTTTAAAATGTTGTTTTGTTTGTACCAGGAATTGAACTCGGGACCGTGAAAGATTTTTTTTTTTTAAGCTATTATCCATTTATTTTCACAGTGCTGGGGATTAAACCCAGGGCTTCAAATATGCTAGGCAAATGCTCTCCCGATGAGCTACAGAACAGCCAGTTTCCAATTTCTTCCAAATTGTCCTGGAACCTTAAGGCTGAAGATAAGGGGGCTGGCATAAGTAGGACTGCTTACGAAACTTTTTTCATTGCGCCCTAACTATGAGCCAGTCAAGCGGGCTCCAGGAGTGTGGATCAGTAACTGATGGTCAACTAGTTACACCCAGCTGGATCGAACGAGCATGGGTGCGAGAGGCCCTGCTGAGGGCTGTTGCCGGTAACATAAAGGCAGAACAGGAGAAGCTGTCAGAACACACAGGGGTGCTGTTTGAAGAAGCTGTTGGAGCTGCTAGCATTACGGGCCACTCCAAATAGGAACCAGACCAGAAACCAGATTGGAATTTAGGAGCCTTTATTACGGAGCTCAGGGCCAACAGTTCTCACGCAGGAGAAGGAGAAGACTGATTGGCCCCTAGCCCAGGAAGCAAGGAGTTCTTAAGGCAAACGTCACGCGACTAAGGGGTCTTTCATAGCTTAGGACATGTGCAACTGGGCTGTGGGGGATCCTATTGAGTAAGCCGTTTTTACAAGACACATCTTAAACTGACAAGGTTTACAGGAATTTGAGTAACTGTGCCCCTCCCCTCCCTAATCTGTTACTCCTTACTAAAGAGCCTTGAATAGAGGGTGAGAACACATTCCTTAGAGTAGATAACAGGAAGCATAAGGGAACCTAATACTTTTCCACAGTTATAACTCAATATTCAGCTGATCCACTACACTAGTTCTCTTGGGCTATTGTGGTAGAAGGCCTTATCATGCTGGTTTTCCCAGTGAACTTTGGGGAGGCTCTGGTCCTCACCCTGAGCATCACTTCCTAGCTCCAGAGAGGAAGGTAGTGTGCTCCTGAGCCTCCTGGAGAAGCTTGTCACACTGGCTTTCCTGATGGGAACTCGGCTTTCCTCATCGCTGGAGGAGCTTGGGACCTCACTGCTGCTGAGGACCGCTGTGGTACCCTTGGAGGAGCTCTGGTGCTAACCTTGGACATCACTTCCTGACTCTAGTACAGACCCCTCAGCCTGTGAGCACAGACCCTTCATCCCTCTGGCATAGACTTCCTAGCTTCTTCCACCTTTGCGTCTTCTCAGCACAGATCCATGAAGCAGGTCTACGTGAGATGTTGTCACAGGCTCCAGGCCTCCAGTTGGACTTGTGGGAGGCACTTCTAGGGGCTCTGGGTCTTCAGCTGGACTCATGCAGGCTATCAGGATCCAGGCCCCCAGCTGGATTCTTTGGTCTTTAGTGTGTGAACACATGTCCTGTGCTTCTTATATGTGATTCTTGGGGGATTCCTCATAAACTCATATTATAAAATGTGTTGTGTATTCCCCTTGCAAAAACCCCAAACTGAGACAACAAGGATTGTCTTGTTAAATACTTATGGTTTCCAGTGAGGTACATGCTATTGTCCCCCCGTGTTTTCAGTGCAGAGGAAGACTCCCCCTCCCACCCTCTTGGGTTTCACACCTCGAGTCCTGAAGCTTAAGCTGATACAAGGGAAGACAGTCACACAAACTTTACTGATATTTGTATTTTAAACTCATCCTTGCACATGAAATGTGGGGGCCTCCCAGAAGAGGGAACATGAACCCCACAAAGAGTATAAGCTCAACAGTCGCTTCTCTTTTAACAAAGAGCAATAAGCTGGTAAAGAATGACAAAAAGCAAGGGTCCGGTTGTCTACAGGCCATCAGTTATGAGGAGAAAAACACGTGGAAGAGATGAAGGAGGTCAGTGTTATTGCAGGGAGGTTGGCTATCAAGTGCAAGTTGGTGCCCTCTCCAATGGTGATACCAGGATCCAGAAAATGTCCTAGCGTTGCTGCAGGTGACACGGTCCAGGGCGGTTTCTAGGCTCTCGGGGGGTGACAAAGACTTGTTCGTGGTGCAGTAGGGTAAGGAAAACACAAGAGTTTACCTATGAAGGTGTGCGCAGAGGTGCCCACTCGGCTCAGGCCTGAGTACGGAAAACACAGAAACACTGTGAACTAAAGGTAGAGGCACCGGAAATGCTGTCATGGTTCTGGGTCATGGGGGCGTGGCTTCCAGAGCTTGACTGACAGCGTGATTGACAGGCGCTGAGTCACCTATCACACAAGGTCTTTCCCATAATTTATTGTTAGGACTGGACGGGAGAGATGCAGTCTGTATACATGAACCTTGAAGGAGGGCCCAGGGAGGAAAGGGTGCGTGAGTCCTGCCGGTAGCTTGGAATGTTGGAGGGCAGGCTTGAGGGGTTTTGCTTTTCTCAGTCCCGCCCCCCGTATTGTAGCCCTTGAACAAGAGCTGGAGGGTTCTCTCTGGGGTGTTGGGAGCAGCCCCGAGCCCCAACTGTATCCTCTCTGTTCATGACAGAGGACAAATGCCTAGACCCTTAGCCTCTGTTACCCACTGAAAGTGGCATCTGTGCTCCTCGAAGACACTGGGGACTTAAAGGCAGTTTTTGCTAAGATCTCTGACTCTTCCGTGGGCCTACAGGAGCTCAGTCAGTAACTAGAAGCAAAACAGAACCTTCCTTTCATCTTGAGTCTTCTCTTACCTCAGAACTCTGGGTATTTAGGCACATTAATCATTTAGAAAAAGTCCTCACAACTCATCTCTCTTCTAGACTGAAGGCACTAAGATAAGGATAATTAATTTTCAGGACTCGTAGGGACATCTGAGGACCAGTTTTTACCAGGTCTGCTTTCAGAGACCCCTGGAGCAATCCTAGAATTCTCCAGGCCTCACTTAGACCTTTGATCTCCTAGGTCCCAGAGAAATCAGAGCCTCACGTGACTGAAGCTGCCACAGATGGAGGCAGTCCCTCCCTTGAGGGAGTTGTCCCTCAAGTCCAGAAGGTTTCTCTGGAATTATGGACACCAAAACTGAGATGCTGACTGCCTGGGGTGCAGCCCATAATGTCACCCCATGAAACTGATCTGCCCTTCTCCATGAATTGGCTGGCTCAACCCTCTTGATCAGAAAGTGCCCCTACTGGCTGCTCAAGCTCAGGAGCCTTTCCTGTCTTCCTCTTTCCAGTTAAAGCCTTTGCCTCTAAATTCACACTGCTGCTTTAGTTTTAATTTCCATTATCACTAAAGGCAGGACACATGGTAGCTGGCGAAGGATAGACTCATTCTTCTTACAGTTGCGGGAGACAGGAGATAAGACACTGTCACAAAGGAAAATTTATGCCCTATCTTTAGGCAGAAAAGGAAACAATAGAGTTTCCTGCATCTGCTGTTTCTCAGCTGTCTTCATCTCAAAATTACCCTTATGTCACAGTGGCATATTTTGGGGTGTGCCGTGCTCCACTGCCCCGAAAGCAACTGGCCTAGTGCCACAGTAGGGACCCAAGCTTGGTCTGAAGGTGTGCGCAGAACTTTGTGCGATGAAGTGTCCCATCATGTGCCTCAAGCACCCGGCCCCCTGAGTCCTTTAGCCAGGAGGACACAGCACGGGACAAGCAGCTGTTGACCCTGGAGGAGGTGAGACCCAGGAGGGGTGAGCGCCACCAGGAGGACCCGGACCGGTGACTTCCCTTGGGCCTGGGAGCTAGGACCGGAGGAGTGTCAGTGACCAGAACAGAGCGAACACTAGACCTGGGACGTATGGGACAAAGCCGTTCAGAGAGGGAAGGCTGGGGGGAGGGGAGGTGGGTGGGCAGAAAGGCCGCTGGAGCCAGGCCTCTAACGGCTTGCGAGTCCAAAGTGAGCTTCCGGCTGCAGCGAAGCTGCTGCTGCCCGCAGATAGGGCCTCTTCGGTCAGTTCTTCGGCAGACTGCCTCGGGTCCTTCCGGGTATGAGCACAGTCCCTTTGGCTTAGGGCCCAGCGCTGCTAGTCACACGTGCAAAACTCCTTCCCTGTAACACGTAGGCTAATGTTTGTTTGGCTGCTGGGTCCCGTGTAGGCTACAAAGCCAAGGGCCGCAGCGCTCCCTCAATGCTTGGTGGAATCGATAAATACTCATAAGCCAGCATTTATTCAACCGTTCATAGGTGCCAGCCCCTCTGCTAAGAACCTCGTGCTATGCACCCCTATACCTTTTCCAGCACCTGCACCAAGTCAGTTTTTCTTACCTGTAGCAGGCAGTTGTGCTGTTGGTGCTCATCCCCTCCCCTTTTTCCAGGTGTGCTGCTCTGCCGCCCTGGTCGTACTTGGTATAGCC
This sequence comes from Myocastor coypus, assembly GCA_004027025.1. Lineage (NCBI taxonomy): Eukaryota > Metazoa > Chordata > Mammalia > Rodentia > Myocastoridae > Myocastor > Myocastor coypus. The sequence continues at coordinate 6,527 of PVJA010021506.1, read as the reverse complement.
TTGTGATTTGCTTTGATCAATGTCTTTCATCGGCAATGACGTATATCACTTACCAGTCGAAATATTTCAGAGCCAGTTAATAGGTTATTTTCTCCCTTGTCATGTTGACCAGCCATGGTCAGATGATGGCGCCTCTGTGGTTAGGCGTAAATGGAGCTTCTGAGGACCCGGCTTATATAGGGACGGGATGGAGGTGAGCTGGGGGGGCGGGTAGCCTATGACGTGGCAGACAGTGATTGGGCAGGATCGCTGGAACAAGGGAATAGGAGGCTGTGAACAGGAAGTCCTGATCCGACCAGGAGGAGGAAGTGGAGCATGGCGCGTGGCCTCCCGTGGCCGGCGCCATCTTGGCTCGCCCCCATGCCAACTTAGCATAGAAAACCCATCATCCCCGTCTTTTGGTCATAGGGGCCGCCAGCTCTCTTCAGCTGCTTCCAGGTGAATGTGGGCGTCGGCGCGGTAGGGGTTGGGGGACGGTGGTTTCAGCCCTGCAGAAGGTGGTACTGAGAGCATCGGGCTCCTTGGGGGGTAACTACGTGAATCCTGGATTGTGTGAAATTAGAAAGTATAAAATGCAGAGCCCTAGGAGCAATCAGGTTATTATCACGATAAACGGTCCCAGGGGAAAACAGAAAAGGTGTGCAAGAACCGAACGTGCCCTGCCACCGTGACCACGGCGTGGGGAGCGGCTGTGTTGGGTTTTAAGTTGACTGAGTTTGCATTACAGCTAGGTTCGGAGACTTTTTACCTCATTGGTGACAATCCCAGACTTATTCTTCCTTCGCAGGGCACAGCCACCCCCTTTTTGGGCCGGCAGTACATTAAGGGCGTGTCGGTTCTGGAGGGTAACCGCGGCGAGACTGCCGATTTGATTTTGGAGAGTATGAGTAGCAGGGGTGATGCCCTCGATTCCCTAGTGGGGTGCAGACACAGTCGTTGATATCCCTGATGGGCCCGCGTGCCTAGGGTTTCTCCCCGTGCTCCCAGCCCCCTCCCAGGCCTGCCAGCATGCTGTCCTCTGTGAGGGTGGGAACGAGAGCGCCTCTGGTCTTGCGGGCTGAATGACTATCTCGAACCTGAGACAAAAGGGGCGCCTCAGTAGTGTTCTGGGAGTTTATGGTCCAGGCCGGGACCAGGAAGACCAGAGTGCCTGATCCGGTCCATTCCGGGGGAGGGCAAGTGTATGCTCCGTTTTTACAACCTCTAAGCCAGCCTCTGAGCGGACCGATGGCCCTGTCTTGTCTGTGGGTGATGTCCTGACTGTGGTGGGGGAGGTGTGCGAGCTGTAGAGACCTGTGTGTGGCCTGGGAAATAAGGCAGGTGACGTTGGAGGGCCACCGTGGGGACTGATGAATTAAAAGAGGGCCTACTGTGGGTGGACTTTTAGGAAACGATGCGGGTGGGCCATTCTAGTGGGTGGGAGTTGCCATGCGCGGGTCCTGCCCAGAGGGACCGTGAAGCCAGAGTTTGGAAAGGTTGGAAGACGGTGAGACTGTCATCTGTCAGCTCTGGTCCCCTGGACTGTGGTCACCGGTGAGCAGGGCCCAGGTGATTGTACTAGGCACACAGTGTGTGCCTTAGCCTTCAGGTATCTATGGGTCATTTATACCCAGCAGGTAGCCCACCCTGTTCTGATCATCCCATTTTATAGATGAGAAAACTGCGGTGTAGTTTGGACAATTTGCAAATAACACAACTAATAATGGAAGTCAACATAAGAACTCAGCTTGTCACTGGATTTTCTAAAGCTTAATTCTTTAGTTTCCTTCCTTTTTCTTCCCTCTCTCTCTCTCTCTCCCCTTCCCTTTCCTTCCTTCCCTCCTCTGCCCTTCCCCTCCCTCTCTTTCCTTCCCTCCCTCTCCCTTCTTCCCTCCCTCTCTCTCTCCCGCCCTCTCTTTCCCTCCCTCTCTCCACATGGAATCCAGGGTCTTCGCCCTGAGCTATGTTCCCAGCCACTCCTACTTTCCTTTTTGCCCTAGGGTCTCACCAAATTGCTAAGCAGCGAGGACTGGGCTAGGACGGTGACCCTCCTGCTTCAGCCTTCCAGAGTGCTGGGACTCCAGGTGTGCACCGCAGCGTCTGGCAAGGCTTGACGTGTGTCTCCCATCCATGTACCAGTAGTTCTCAGGGGGGAGCAGGTCCGCCCCTCGTTCCCCTGTGGAGCCCCACGGCGGTCACTATGACCTGGGCTCCTGAGCTGCTGCGCTCTTGGCATCTGGTGCTGCCAAATGTCCCACTGTACTCAGAGGAGCCCCTGGTCCCCAGCAAGGAGCTGGGGGGCCCCCAAACGTCAGTAGTGTCTGCTCAGAAGCCCCGCCCCCTCCCCTTGTTTGCAATCAGCCGCTTGGTCAGGCCATCATGAGTTAGTTAATTACTTAATTGGGCACAGTGGGGCGTCGGCGCTGGGACGGTCTCTCTTGACATTTGCCGAGCTTGTCTGGAGGTGTGTGTGGTGTGGGCTCCGCATTTACAGATGACACTTGGCAGTGCCAGGTAGCGAAATGCCAAGCCGCGAGCGATCAGCCGCAGGGAGATCTCACCAGGCTGTGCGAGTGGGCAGAGTAGCTGCCGGGGACACGCTGGCGTGTGGGCAACAGCAGAGCGCAGCTCTTGGCAAAAAATAATCCGCGCTATACTTAGAGGTTGGGAGGATGGAGCGGGACAGGGACGCAACAGATCTGCACAGGCTGCGGGGTGGGGGGCAGAGTGACTCGGAGCCGCTGGGGGGTCCCTTGGGCTGGTGGGGCCGACACCCAGCCTGGGGAGCTTGGTCGGAAGCCTGGCTCTGCCCCTCAGGTCTCACTGGAGCTTTCTGCAGGAACACGAAGCTAATGTTTTCAGCTGTCTTGATTTTTCCCAAGAAAACAAAAATCCTTGGTTTTATGTGTTAAATTCTCAATTCCCCCCTTTTGGTAACTTTTGCTTTTCGGTACAATTTCAACCTCCAGATAAAATGACAAGGACTCTTTTGCTTCCTCTACTCAGATGCATCAATTGTTAACATTTGCTTTCTAATTTAAAATGTGGAGTGTGTGTGTGTGTGTGTGTGTGTGTGTGTTACTGAAGACTGAACTCAAGGCCTTTTCCCCTGAGCTATAATTAACTATTTTTCGAGACAAGTTCTCCCAACTTGCAGCCCTCCTTTCTCAGCCAAGTTTCCGGTTATAAAGAAGGTGAAGAGAATCTCATCAGCATATCCTCCAGTGATTTCTGAAGTCCAGGACCACTCCAGCCTAAGTGAGTAAGAACCTGTGGTCAGGACTCAGACGTACAGAGGACATGGCCTGCTATAGGCCAGGGAGGGAACTTCATCAGAATCCAATCTCACCAACACCTCCATGTTAGACTTCCAACCCCAGGACAGAGAGAAGACACATTGTTGTCACTGAGGTCTAAAGAAAAGTAAATTCCCTGGGGTGGAGACTGGGCATGAATATGTCCTTGAAACTTGCTTCAGGTGATGCTACTGGCCAGTGAGGGCTGAGGCCCTCTGGTCTGCTCCCTTGAGGTAAGGCCTTTCCCCTTATTGAGCTGACGTGGACACGTGACTGAGTTCCATCCAGTGAGAATGGACCCAGAAAAGCCCTGCCCTCAGTAGACTTCAATTTGTCAGTTGCCCAGGTAACAGTTCTTGTTCTGGTCGGGGTTGCTCCTGTCTCTTAGAAACAGCTGGTCCCTACACCGTGCATCCTGTAAGTCAAGCCCCGCTGACACGTCACGCTGCCTCTGTACCTCCTGCTTGCTGGTCCAGTGTCACCCCTAGGCCACCGGAGATCAGGCCTGGTATTTTGGCAGTGATCCCCGTCAGTGCCTGTGGCTGTAAATAAATCTCTCCCCACATCTGAGGAGCCATCTTCGTGTTCTGCTTGCCGTTGCAAGAATACAGTGGAAGTCTAGTACCGTGTTCCTGAGATAGGTCCCCAGTCTTAGAGACGCACTTCTTCTGTTAGGTATGTGTCTGTATGTGACAGAATATTATACCTGGAAGTGATAGTGTACTGTGTCTGGATGTAATGGGACATCACATCTGATGAGTGAATGACGGGATACAGGCCTGAGAATGGTTGAAACGACTCTGGGCCCGTGAATGTTTCTCTAGTTGCTGAAATAATTAGCCTTGAAGCCTCTTTACCTTGAGATCTCTTTTTATCAAGAATACATTTTTCTTATTTAACTCGTCTGGCAGAAATAACTAGTTACCTGCCAACTATCTGAGCACGCATTATATGATGCACAGTTATTACGTGAAGATGACTCTGCACTCTTGGGAGGTTTGCTCAGCATCCCCGAATCAAGACCGGCCACGAGGCTCCACCTCACTGCGCGTGACGGGCCGTAGGCAGCTTCCGGGCCAAGCGGATTAAGTTCAGCATCGGACCCTTCATCTCATCACCATTTGTTTTGTTTTCTTCTTCCTGTCTGCAAGTTAGGGGATGCCAGCGCCATCTGGAAGTTGCCTCATGGCAGAACTATCCAGCAGAGCAGCTGCGGTTGAACCATGGACTGTGGCAGAGCTGTGCAGATGCGCAGTCAGCCAGGAGAACCAGGAGTATGAGGACAACCAGGACAACCTGGAGGACCAGGAGAATCAGGCCCACCAGGACAACCAAGGCAGCCAGGAGACCCACGGCAAGCAGGGAAACCAGGGCAACCAGGACCATCAGGAGAACCTGGAAAACCAGGACAACCAGGAGAACCAGGAGACGCAGGGCAACCAGGTGCGCCTGCGCAGAGCAAGAAATAAATGTCTCTCACATTAAGCACTTCAGACCTGGGGTTTGTCTGTCATGAAACATAAACAGAACCCCCTGATCAACAGAAACTGCTTCAGTTAGCACTGACTTGCAGTCACGAGCATCTGTCCTGATGAGGCAGAGAAAGATGTGTTATGTCTAGGTCACTGTTTCAAAAGTGGTTTCCGTCCCTCCCTCTCTCTCTTCCTCCCTCTCTCCCTTTCTTCTTTTTTTCTTCCTTTTTCTTTGTCTTTTGTTACTGGGGAATTGAACCCAGGGCCTTTACTTTGTGCTACATCTTCAAGCGCCTTTTTTTATTTTGAGACAGGGCCTTGGGAAGTTACCCAGGCTCAGCTTGGGCTCTCTGTCCTTCCCCTTGAGCTCCCACAGTCCTGGGGTGACAGAGATGACTCGCCTTTGCACCCAGCAGTCCAGGAATTTCACATGCCCAAGCTGCTAGCTCTTAGCTTGATGACTTGGCCTGGCCACTGCCTTTATGGTGGCTTTCATTTCTTGCTGACAATTGTCCAAACCCTTGGACCTCGCCCCTGGGGTCCCAGCTGCTGGTTCGCTCTTCTTTATGAGTGGAACTTGCTTTGAGGTTATGCTCTCCTTTCTGCAAGCGCCCTGACTACCGACAGTTCTGCCCATAGTTCCGCTTGCTCTGAGACCAATGCTGTGGTGCTGTCCTGTGTGGACAGTCCTGGGCCAGGCACTCGGTGCCTAGGAGGAGAGAGCCATTCGGGCTGTCTCAGGAAAGGGGGCATCGCTGCAGGAAAGCAGGAGAAAGCACCGGAGAGCCTTGAGAGGGTTGCAGCTGGGCGTCAAAGGCACAGGCCACGCAAGCCACGAGAGACCCGGGTGGCTGCTGTTTTCCCTTGTGATGGTTCTGCTTTCCCCTTACACGCCTGGGTGTCTCTTCTCACTCTTCTCTTGTTGCTGGGACAAAATGCCCAGCACGAAGTTTAAGGAAGGAAGGGTTTATTTAGGTCTCAGTTAGTGGAGGTTGTAATGGGTCAGCTGAGTACTGAGCTGTCACTATGGAAAGCTGTCAGGCTCCCTCATGCTTCCTGCTATCTACTCTAAAGAATGTACTCTCACCCTCTTTTCAAGTCTGATCGGTAAGGAGTGACCGAGTAACCGGTCTGCCTCCCCTCCCTAATCTAAGTCCTGTAACCATGCTTAGCTTAAGGTGGATCTTGTAAAGACAGCCTACTCAACCAACCCCCGCACTGCCCAGATGCGCATGTCCTAAACTGTGCAAGGCTCCTTAGTCACGTGACTTGGCTTTTAAAAGCTCCCAGGCTTCCCAGGCTAGGGGTCTATCAGTCTCCTCCTGCGTGAGAAACCACTGGCGGCCCTGAGCTCAGTAATAAAGGCTCACTTTAAATTCTCATTTTGGATTCTGTTCTGGCTTCTGTTTGAGAACCTGTCACAGAGATGTCAGGCCATAGCTGGCTGGCTCTGAGGGAGAGTGGCACGTGGCAGAGGGCAGCGGTTCATGTTGGTGGAAGACGGCCAAGAGCCAGAGCCCAAAGGGAGGAGGCAATGGCTGTAGCAGCAGAGGCAGAGGGCGAGCCTCTCTCGCTCCTTCACGTTGCATTCGGGCTGTCCACCCCAGGGCAGGTGTGGCGCGCGCACTCATAGTCCCAGTCCTGGACCATGGATCAATCACACACTCTAGAAGCCTGCCACAGTGACTACACGGGGCTTTGGGGTAGAACCAGCCAGAAACCCTAACACAGCTCCTAGTGTTCCCCCCTCCCCTCCCTCTCCCTCCCTCCCTCCCTCCCT
>PVJA010021505.1:0-35486 GCA_004027025.1 Myocastor coypus | reverse complement strand
TAAATAAATAAATAAATAAAATGCCTCTAGATATTTCTTTTTGGGTAAGTGAGTCACAAGATCTCAACTTCTGATGTTTCTATAACACCAATAGGCACAATCTGATCATTTTTATGGTCATTTCACTGCGACACACTTAAGAGAATAGGAAACTCACCAAGAAGACACTGGCATCTCTCCTAACTTAAAAGTCTGAATACCTTCAGGAAGTTTTCATACACATTTGAAACATATCTGAGTAGCTAGCCACTCATCTTGAACTCTAGCGCCACTTATATCAATAAACTGCCTCTTGCTTGAGCTAGGGTAGTAACTTCCTAGGTAAAATTCTTCAAACCTTCTTCCTTCCTGAAATCCATTCTCTACATGCTGCACAAATACTATGTTAAAATCAAATCATAATAGTAAGTTCTTTAATGTTTCCAATGCTGTCCCAATACATTAAGAATAAAATCCAAATCACTCATCTAATATATTTCTAGTGTCTAACCCTCATTCAATACACTCATCAAAACAGCCATTACATGGGCCAGGGAAATGGCTCAGTAGTATAAGTGCTTGCCTGGCAATCATAAGGGCCTGAGTTCATTCCCCAGTCCCACAAACAAAACAAAATAAAAACAAAATGGCCACTATAAACTTCCAATATGACAACTTCATCTCCAAGTTCAAGTCTCTGCATAACCTGTGCTTTCAGCCAGCACTGCCCTTTCACTGAACTTCATGGTCATTCCTCTCAGATCTCTGCTAAACCAAGTTAATACTCTGACGGTTTGTCTTGATTTTGTAATACTATGTTTTTTTAGGATTATACAATGTAAACTCCAGGGCTATCTTGTGTTATCTTTTGTTAACCACTAGCAGATGGAAAAGTTTAGCACACAGAAGGCACTCAATCAATGCATATTGAATAAAAATATTAAATAATGGCATAATTCAGAAGGACAGAGTCAGAAATGAAAGCAGATGGTTCTTTCCTTTATACCATTACAACACAATAATTAATGGAGCTATCCATTCATAAAAACATTTATAATAGAAATATAACAAGAACAGGGGTAGATTGTAAGTTGGGAGTCTCTACACTTTCAAAGCTCACAAACTCTGAAGAGTTACAGACACAATATTTTAGAATCATGGGTGAGAAATGCCAAAGTGAAATAGTAGGAAAGAAAGAAGTATAGTTATACAAGCTGCATTTAAGAGATTAGCTACAGCTGCATACTGAAGAGAGTATAGGTTAATATGCATCTCACCCATCTGGGCCTGTTTATGTTTTGACCTTTGCAGGTCTGGATTAATAATCCCAAGGGCAGAACAAAGACAGAGAGAATGGGTTAATTATACAGCCCATAGGTTAGCCATAGACACTGTGGCATCTTGTATACATTTGCTACAGGACCCAGAGATACCCAATCAGGGCCCAGGTGAAATGGTAATTCAACTTTTTCATGATTTCTTTGCACATTTACTAAGAATAAAATCTGTCACCTGTACTAGATGTCACCAGCATAGCTCTCTACTGGGATACTACAGCAGCCCCGAATCAGATGAAAACATAAATCTAGTATCTTTTGTGAACACCAAAATTTAACAAGTTGGAATATGTGGCAATAATGACTAACTAAAATGATAAATGTTGGTTTTCACATACAGAGTAATGGGAAGACTAAAAAGGAAATAGCTTTGAAAATAAACTCAAACTGAAACAAATTAAGTTTCAAGCATATTGTCTGCAAGTCCCTAATGATTGTGAGGTGGAGGGCAGAGGAGGAAGAAGAATTCCTTCATGTTCTGCTCTTGACTGTATTAAAAACTGAGGTCGATTTAATTTGTAGAAGTGCTTCTGGATTTTGTTTTGCTTTTTCATTTTATGTATTTGGTATAGAATCTCACTAAGCAGCTGTACTCATAGTGATCATCCTGCTTTCAGCCTCCCCAGTGCTGGAATTACAGGTATGCACCACCATGCTTAGACTAAGTCTTCTGCTCAGTGAGCCCCGGGGGGTGAGGCCAGAATGCACGGAGGTCCAAGGATAAAACCCAGTCCCTGTGCTTGCTAAAGCAGGTGAGTGCTTAGTCCACTGTGCTATCTTGCTACCCCATAATATTTCTGGTTCTGACATGGTGCAACCCTGAATGATTTCACACCCATGAATAAAATTATCATAATCACTAAAAATCACAGTGGTATCGATACTTCCATAGTACGCACAGTGATTTAAAAATAGCATAGTACAAACTTAAAGTTACATCAGTTCATGGCCTCTGCGTAATTCTATTCACAGGTTACAATGTGTCATTTAAATATCATGTTTTCTGTATATAAGGCATATACTTCAGATGATAAAAGTGGGAACAACCAAGGCAACATGAAAAGCCTAGAACTTCTCATAACTACAATATGAACCATTGCTATATATATATATATATATATATATATATATATATATATACATTTTTTTTTCTTCCTTACAGGATAGTATTATAGATTTATGGATCCTTGTGAATTTATTACTAACAGAAAAGCCCATCTGGTAAAATTTAATGCTTGCCACAGTGCTGTACTCAAGATAATTCATATATTACTGATAATCCATTGTTTTGAGGGCTTGTTTGCTTTAATAATCTGTTTTGAAAAGTATGTGCCAGCTATGCAGGGAGATATATGCCTCTATTTCCAAACTCTGAGAGACTAAAACATACAGACTGCAAGTTTAAGCCCAAGATGGACAATTTAATAACTTTAGAAGATCCCATCTCAAACTGATAGAAAATGCACAAAGACGCAAGAGGCCTGAATTTAATCTTCAGTACCAAGGGTAAAAAATGTGCATGGCAACCAATCAACTCCCACTCTTTCAAAACACTGAAACTTGGGCTGGCCACATAGCTCAGCGGATTAATGAACCTGCAAACAGGTACAGGGGACAGGAGTTGATCCCTGCTGTGCCAGCCCTGCACCCCCACTCGGGGAAGGCGCTGAGATAGCAATTGAGACTGGGCATAGTGGCATGCACCTGTAATCCCAGCTCTTGGTAGGATATAAACAGCCAGATCACTATCAGTTCAATCTACTAGTGAGACCCTGAACATCCTGTAAAACCTTTCCTAAAACACAAAAACAAAACCAAACAGAAAACACTACAACTTTTTCAACAGAGTCAAAACAACAGGATGCTGTTCCACAAAACCCTAAAGTCACATTGTGGTTTGACAAGAAAACAAATTAAAATGAGATATTGACAAAACTTTTTTGCCAATATGTTCTCATTTATAAGGTGATAAAGCACACTTGCCCCACAGGACTATTTTGCAGGTGACCAGATATGAAGTTCATTACTGCATAAATCATAATAATGAAACTCAAAGAGTAAACATAGAGTAATTCAGATATTACTTCAGATCCATTTCTACTTCTTCTGAAATTAGGCAGATATCAATTAATTTAGATTACCAAATCAAAAAGGAACAAGAAAGAATTGACATATGCAATTAAAAAGATCATCACCCACTGGGCACAGTGGTGCATGCCTATAATCCCAGCACTCGGGAGGCTGAGGCAGGAGGATCAGTGCGAGTTCGAGACCAGCCTGAGCTACAAAGTGAGCTCAAGGCCAGACTGAACTGCACAGGGAGACCCTGTCTCAAAAAAGACAAAAAAAAAAAAAAAAAAAAAAAAAAAAAAAAAAAAAAAAAAAAAAAAAAAAAAAAAAAAAAAAAAAAAAAAAAAAAAAAAAAAAAAAAAAAAAAAAAAAAAAAAAAAAAAAAGGTCATCATCCTTTTCTACATACACAGAATGCTTCCTGGTTACATTGGAGATCTATCTATCTATCTATCTATCTATCTATCTATCTATCTATCTATTTATTTATCTATTTATTTTGTAGAACCATCTTGAAATCTACAAGATTCATAGGTGCCCAGGGGAAGAGAGAGCTGCAAAACTGACATGAAATTGTGAAAGTTCCAGAAAGAACTTTAGAAAAATCTAAGCTTCATTAAGTAATAAAAGAGGCATTTTACATAGAATAGGGATAAATCACTGCTCATAATACAGAGAACCTGATCAAGTTAAATACGCAAACATATTTCATCTTGGGAGAACATTTGTAAGATATATAGATTCCTAAATCTAGCAAAGTAAGTCTTACACACCTCTGACACAAATATACCACATACAGCATAGGAATACCAAAAGTGAGGTCTCTTCCTATCTGTGAAAGTGTACATGTAAAGGATGAATTTAGAAAATAATAAGGCCTATAGAAGGCTATTGAGAAAAGTTCAGCCTGAGTAGTGAAAACTGCTTAAATCCTTGGTTGGGGTGCTTAAACATTTAACCTGTGATTTTTAATCTGCACAAGCTGCTTTGAAACCATTTCATAGTTCTCAGGGTGTGGCCTGGAACTCTGGGATACTCATGCTCACCACAGTTCCCAAGGATGCAATGTGTTGTGGAAAAAAAAAAAAAAAAAAAGAATTGTTCTCATTTTCTGAAGAGGTTTCATTACCATGCCTGGGCTCCAGCCCAATTTCGAGGAGCATTTTATCCATGCACGTGGCATGTCTGTTTCTGCATTTTGCCTAATGAGATCCTTTATGTTTTATCAATATTTAAGAGGAATGGGGAGAGAGGATATGGAGTTGAGAGCAGAGACACAGCCTCAGATTCAGATCCATAACTGTTCCACTGATGCATCCACTGCTGAAACTGCTTGAGAAAGAACCACAACCCCACCTCCATGGCATGCTCATCAGGTACAGAGTACCTGCCTAGGTTTTGTGTATCCACATAAAGAGTAGGTCAGAGCCATGGGATAGCAAGAGCACAGATCTCCTAGGCTTTAGACCCTTCAAAAGCTCCAGCACACTAACTTAGACTGCAGAGAAGAAACAGCTGTTCCACTAGCCCTCAGTCACTATGGAGCAGGAAGCTGGATGCAGTGCTGAGGACCTTACACGGCAGAGGGAGGGTGTCACCCTGCAAAGGTCAGGAGATAACAGAGGCAGACCCTGAATACAAACATCCCCTATTTTCTTCCTTGAATGTGACAAGATTCTTAAAAACCAAACTGAAAAAAAGGATAAATCTTTTGTCTCTGTCTACTCATCCAAGGCAAAAGGGGAAAACATGCAAACTCCCCTACAGAATGCCAAGTCAAGGTCAGCCTCCAAGCAGAACTCAGGCCCTATTCAAGCAACATTGTCCTTAAGTAGTGTGGACACCAAACACAACACCACAATGAGCACAACTAGGAATGAAGTTCTCACAGAGCTTGTTGCTGAAAACTCCTGCAACTACAGACCTCTCTATTTAGGAAAAAGGCAAAACAGAACAGAAACAAAGTTATAAGTTCCAACCATTGTCCCCATCAAAATTCTGAGGACTTGGCTTTTATTAAGGAGGAATAATAATCTTCTTATGCTCTTAGAACAAATAACACAAACTAGTTGTTATCTCTGTCTCTCCTAGCAGCTTTCCTAGGCAGGTTGAGCACTTACATCTCTACAGGCTGTTATGTGCCTTGCTATTCTCCAAATCCAACCTTTCACATTTACATTAATTCATTTATCGCAATTCTGGAGGCTCAGATGTCTAATTCTGGAGGTTGCAGGTTTAGGGTCTCATAACAACTGTTTCCTATGTCTAACAAAGTGCCTTGTTACTGTATCCTCCGGATGGAGTGAATATAGTGTCATCACATGGAGGACAGGACTTGCACTGAGAACTGGTTCCCATGAACCTTCTCACATGGATCTAGCCCACTCAAGAGCCCAGAGCTTTCAAGAGCAATTGCCTCTTAGAGGACACACCCTCTCCAAATCACCACATTAAGTTTCATCTTGAATTTTGGAGAGGATACCACCATTCAGACAATAATCAGGCATTTGGACAGCCACACATAACCAACAAACACCAAAGATATCAACTGTGGCTAAACTATTCCCTTTCTATTCTTAGCCATTTGCCTGAGTCCCTAGTTTAGTATGACAAGTGTCTAAGATGTGAGACAACACAGCTTGCTGTCGTATCTACTGTGCCTGAATGCCCTCATCTCTCTCTTCCTAAAAGGGAAATATGGTTTTTTTTTTGTGTGTGTGTGAAATTTTTCAATGCACATGGACAAAATATAGTTCAGTAACATATTCTCTAAAGAAGATAGTTACTGTTTTTCTGATCCAGAAGGATTTATTTTCCAAACACATTGGTTTCTTCCAAGGGCCGAATCATATCTCCTGACTCTGCTGCATTGGGCAAAAAAGTTTGTAGAATCTTCCTTGTAAGAATGGGTTAAGGGAGACTCATTCTCAAGCCTGGCACTCCAGCCAAGGCTTTTGGTAGGTAGACCTTGTTTCTAATGATGCACAGTTCAGATATCCAAGACTTTCCAGGTTATTTGAGGTTAAAATGGACAAGTACCCAAATAGATAAAGAATAATAACCACATTCCATATTGCCTCTAACCTCACCAAGAACAGATCTCTACTAATCTACTTATAGCAATCACCTCAAATCAGATTATAAAGCCAAATTCCCATTTATTCTTGTCAATAATGGGTGATTATTTTTTCATATCAAAAAAAAAGAGCTTAGAAAAGAATACAGAAGAAACTTGAAATCAGAAACAAAATGCAAAATTCTTTCAAATTCACCTTAAGGAGCCAAGAAAAACATGTGCTGATTTAAATGTCCTGTGAAGTACAGTCCTCTGCTGATACAGTTTCTGTGGTTCCACCAGTTGAATCCAGTGAGTGTCTCAGTGCACAACTTCTCACTGTTAAGATATAATTGATTTTAAAAATATATATCAAATTATGCCTTTCACATATATGTATAACAGGTAATAAAGATTTTATTTTGCTTACAATGACAAAACCAAACACATCGTGTTGCTAAGTATATTTTGAAAATGGATCAAAGGATTCCTTCACCAAAAAATTTAATATATAATGCTAGTTTTTGAATTTACTGAAAAGTCTTCAATCAAGAAGATATTAATTGCAGCTAAAGCTTTACCTTCCTACTATGTGTAGGCATCTCTTCTTAAGCTACAATTATTTGTAAATTGGTTTTTCAGTATCTGTGAACACCAAAAGCATATTCAGTATAATTCAAAACAAAGAAGAGAGCACCTGCTGTTAGGCACAGTCATTTTAAGTTGAACAAAATCATTCAGGAGGAAAAGAAAATGTGCATGCTGGGTTGGTGGCTTTATCTCAATAATGCCAGTTCTCAGTGGAGACAAAAACAAACTCTTGGGAAAGTTCTTCTTGAAAATATCTCCTACACTGCCAAAAATTGGATTGCAGGGAGGTATCTTTTGTTCTATTAATGTTATAAAGAATTACATACTCTGTAACTTTTTTGGTTTATTGATCCATGATTTCAAACACTTGGATAATTCATAATATATAAAATAAGATTCATATGCGTTATGTTTTCGATTGGTCATTCCATTATTTAACTATTTTTAGTTTATAAAGTCAGTAATGGTACGCATTCTATATTTATTGCTTAATTAAAATACATAACTTGGAAGCCTGTATGTAGTGGCAAATAAATAAAATATAACAGACATTAAAGACAAAAAATTTATAACTTCTCAATTAGTATTCTTATTAATTTGTGTAGAGTCTTTGCTTTGAATGGGAGAAGGAAGAAAAGCAAAAGAGAGGGAGGTAGGGGAGGAAATGAGAGGAGGAGGAATGACAAGGAAAAAGTGAGAATATGAGGATGACAGTGGGGCAAAGAGGCCTCAGACAGAATAAGGAAAATACTGGTATCTGTCCTTGCCCTGACTAATCAAAGGCTACCAGTGGTTATGCCCTGAAACAAGTACCACTTACTTATACTTGCTGAGAAAGCCAGCATTAGTATTCTTGTCCATAACTCATCAGAAATGAAGTGTTAACAATGGTGGAACATCAGGTAATGAATAATAAAACCATACTTTGTTAGAATCTATTGGCCCTGTAACTTTTTTTTTTAATCTTTCATTTTTAGAATGGATTCTCTGTGGTTATGGTAAGTGACTACATGTTTCTAAATGCCTACAGTTGTAGAAGAACCAATATAAACTATCATCTAAATATGACATTTGCTATTTTATGCAGTATTCTATTATGAATGAGCAAATATACCATAAGTTAAATTGGTATGATTTTCTGGGAATTTATGTTTGACAAGCCCTTCCTTATTTATCTAATCCATGTTCAATAAGAAAAAATGTTTTAATAGTCCAGCTAAAAGGAAAACTTGGTAGTTAAAAACAGAATGAAGCTTACTGATTCATTGGTGATCAAAACAATCTGGCTTTTGAAACACTAATTGTTAAGTCAAACACCATCATACTTAAAATGAATCATTTACAAATGCAGCAAAGTTACAGAAGAAAATAGCATTAGATTAGTAGTCTAGAGACTTAGAGTTTGACTCTACAGTGATAAAGGCCAACTGACTTCCTTTTTTTTTACTTTTACCTAAAAATAAACTAAGTATTGCTCGTAGAGTTTAACTATAATGAATTCTGCGGTTTAAAAAATTCTACTGAATACACATACTTTGACAATTTCACAAGAAGCCATTGTCCCACTGTATGTGGGTTGTTAGTGAACTAGTTTTTGACTACCCACACATCATGTGTAAAGATGGGGCAATAATAATTAACATCTATGGGTTCATAAAACCCCTGAAAGTAGCATTCTGCTTCTTATTATTACTTCAGGAAGTACAGATTTACAAGATTTACAAGTGACATTTTCTGCACCTAATACGGTCTTCCAATATCAATAATCAATCAAAATGAGAAAAATATTTTAGAATATAGCCATGATAATAATTCAATCAAAACTTTCTTGACATACTACATTCATCTAGGTGATAGTTTTGCATGTTCAACTTACGGAGAATCATTTTGTGTTAGCAGATAAAACACATTTCCCTGATAACTAAAATCAAGTTTGTAAAAATCTGCTCTCAATAAGTTAAACACAAGGAGTCCTGCCTCATCATGAGTAGTAGCCAGATGCCTAGGCAATGTTTGACACATGACTTCTCTGTCAGCACTCAGCGATGCGCAAATTTACTCTGAGTTTGACCTTGATTGTCATGCAGGCTCTGTCAGTCACTTTGTCAGTCACAGTGGCATGTGATTCTTCAATCCAAGGTAAATTTCCTGTGTAACTACAATCAGATGGTTACTCAGGCACTGCTGTCAGTCACTGAGTTATTCCCAAAGATAGGTATCATATAAGTATGCATGATAGACAACAAACTTTCAGTTAAAATGCTACTGGAAGACAATTTTTGCTGCTTTTCAGTTTACTAGCACTTGCTGTCAGAGGAGTGCAATGCAAAGACATGAATGTGAAAAAAACTTAATGGACAAAGCAAGTTAAATTGCTCACTAGTACTCAATGAGAAAGTAGATTCAAAAGCATGCTTCTTTGAAAATCATGATACAAAATTTGTTGTCAATGAATTCCAAGTAAACTATTTGTTTAGGGTCTAATTACAACACAGCTTTCCTGAGGGTGAACTTTCTAAGCCACATTTTTCTGATCTATGAAATGAATACCCAAGATACCTTTTTTAGGATACTGTGTATATCAAAGTATGTAATAAATGTTAATGTATGGCCTGCTAATATCCTTCATGTATTTTAGTACAATGCCTATTTTTTAAAGATACAATTTAACTTTCTTTTTTTTTTTTTTTTCTTCTTTTAATGAGAACTTCTTGGGCCAGGGAGATAGCTCAGTAGAATAACTGCTTGCCTGGCAAGGACAAGGGCCTCAGTTCAATCCCCAGTTCTGCAAAATAAAAAAGAAAAAAAGAAGAAGAAAGAAAGAAAGAAAACAAAAGAACTTCTTAATTTCTCAGGTTAAAAATATGAACTCTTACAAAAGTGATAAATTAAAAGATCAAACTTTTTATTTATTTTTATTTCAAAGAAAAAGAAACTCTTATGTCTGCTTTATATATATTATGCACACACCTGTACCATGTAATTTAATATCCACAAGCTATTAAGCATCTGGCTCTTAAGTATTTGAAATGTGGACAATCAAAATGGATGTTTTAAGTAAAATCCACATCAGATTTCTAAGACTTATTACATAAGAGTATAAAATGTTTTCTTAGTAGCATTTATATTTTTGCCTTTGAATTATTTTATATAAAGATAATATTAAATTTACTATTTCTTTTTTTTTAATTTACTATTTCTTTCTGCTATTGTTCTTAATATGGCTGCAAGAAAAAGTGTGTCTACACAGTTCACATAATTTTTATAAAAATAGTGGTAGAATACTTAGATGAACTATTATGGATAGTTGAAACAGATTTGAGATGTGCTTTTAAGATTATACATAACAATAAAAAAATAAAACACTGAATATAAGAGATTAATAGTAAAAGTTCTGATGAAAGAATGCAATGAGGAAAATAACAGTTCAATGTAAAATTGTCAATGGTTATATGGGACATGAAAAACTCATTGTCCTAAATGACATTCATAGTGTAGACTGTTAATAGAGTAATATTTTTTGTTATAGCTACAATAGGGAAAGCAGTCATCCATGCTGAAAGTTGTTTATTTTCTCAACCTCATTGAACTTACAAAGAATTATATTAACAAAATCTAAGTTTCTCCTTTCTTTACCAATTCATCCTTTTCAAGATGTTATTAGAAGCCAGGCATGGTGGCACACGCCTGTAATCCCAGCACTTTAGAGGATGAGACAGGAGGATCAGTGTGTGTTTGAGATCAGCTTGGGCTACAAAAGTGAGCTCAAGGCCAGCCTGAACTGCATAACAAAACCTTGTCTCAAAAAGACAAAAAAAAAAAAAAAAAGATGTTATTAGAATAAGAAGACAGCTCTATTTTATTTGTCTAAAGAAGACATGACCAAGATACAACATTACTTATTTTTCAAAACAAAAGTAGGCTCATGCATAATTTTTATTTGACCAGAAATATTTTAATCATCGGAACACTTAATAAGGTACAAATAATTATGTGAAATTACATGATAATTACTCTCAGTGTAATTGCCATGTCAGCGCAGCTTTGAAAGAGGTAATCAGAATGGTTATTGGTGAACTGCAAATTAATTGATAACAGGACGTTTATAATTGCAAATGATCATGATTACCTTGAGGTAATATGAGAACATTAGAAATCTGAGTAGCACGGGAAAGGAATCAGGGACATTCATTTACCAAGAATGTCAGAATAAGTAAGATTGGATCATAAATCTACTTGTATCTGTTACAAGCCAGAAGATTCTCTGTGTTTGCTACTGGCAGCTTTCTGGGTATTATTTCATTCAATATGCTTAAAGCCTACTTAGGATTAGGTCACAGAGCAGAGATTACTTTCACATATGTACCATCTGTGTTGTGGTTTGAATGCATTTAAAGGCATTAGTAATGAATTATACTTTTGAAGTTGGAAGATAATAGGGTACCTGCGCAGAAGAGGCATAGGGAGGGCAAGAGGTAGAAAGTATTTCCATGACAAAGATGGTGAGTGAGGGAGGAGATGATTTCAAGTATCTTCACTTCCATTCTAGTATTGCATAACATTTATTTTTCAAATGCCTAATTTCTTTATCTGCTACTTCAAAATATTTTCATAATTACATACTGGTCCTCAATTAATTAATAATCAATAAAAATCAAACACACGTCCTGATTTTAATGCTATGTTAAACTTAAATATCTGCGAGTTCACTGGCTTGAGGTTAATTATGTTTTTTAAGACAGCAATAAAATGAATATGCATCTAATAAAATAAACTCAATTCGCTATGGCAGAATTCCTATCATCTTTGTGAAATACTCATCTACACCACATTCACCTTGCCAGGCAGAATGTATCTATTACTCTTTAAGATTCAGAGCATATAACAATAGCACTGTGTACTTCACAAAATTCTAAGCACCTTTGTATAGAACAATGGATCTATTATATATTACCCGATTTCAAAGACATATGTGTTACTGCCCTGGTCCTTGAGACTCTCAATGCTCCCACAGAGTATAAAAGCCATACACAAATACAATTCAGTGCCAGGCAGCATGAAATGCGTGCTACAAATGTGGTACATCCTCCTACAGAATTTCACAGGTTCTTGCTATCACTTCTGGCTGAAGTGAACAGTAATAACTTGGCAAATAAGAAAGAAAATTATCTGGGCTTGAAAGGGATTCAAGTTTAGGAATGGACACATGAGGTGGAGAACAAAGTATTAAGACGAAAGGAGAGAAAAAGCAAGATATGCTTGATAACTAAATTGTATATATCTGTTTGGCTAGACTACGGGACCAGTTATTTGATTAAAGAATAGGCTTGATATTGCCATGGACTTATTTTTTACAAGTCATTAACAATTAACAAACTATAGAATTGAAGTCAGGGAGATTATCCCAGCGGTACAGGTACAGTAGGCCTTATTCAATCATATAATCAACTGGCCTTAAAGGGGAAATGGAGGTTTCCTGAAGATGTGCACACATACACACACACACACACACACTCTCTCTCTCTCTCTCTCTCTCTCTCTTTTATTGCTTCTGTTGCTCTAACTTATACAGCATGTAAAATAAAATGGAAGTAACCACGTAAAAAAATGAAAGGAAATAACTGAAAATGAGTTTGGGGCCACACAGAAGCAGCATGCTGAACAACATGTGGAAGAATTCATATGTTGAAGAACTCAAGGGACATATCCTGGAATGTATCTTTAGTCAAAGGGCAGACCAATTCAAGAAATACCTTAGTATTCCTGATGGATCAAAGAAAGGAAAGACATGAGAGGCAAAGAAAACAGGTCAAATTCTGATCAACATTTAATAGCTAAGCTTAGCAATACAATACAGCCCATGAAAATCACAATAATATGTTAAATTCCATTCAATAATAAAAATACTACAGTACAGGATAAAACCATAAATTCACACTCTTATGCTTGATCTGCAGATGCCTTTGAGAAAACACTCAGTTTTAGTCATTCTTACTTTAAACTTTGCTTTTATGACTTAGTAGACAAGCACTCTAGCCTTAGTCATCACAGCCCTGCTTTCACCTAGATTTTGTCAGCCATCTGACTTGTACCAAGGAAACATTTATCTAATGACACTTGAGAAAATTAAACATTCTCCCTCTGATTCTATAAAGTAATCTTTTTCCTTTTTTAATTCATAGATTGCATGCTGTTGTATGTGTGTACTTTCTTGGAGGCTGGGTATTTAGGTAAGTCTACTATTTTTTACTGAATTTTTAATATAAAACTGTTTTTTTCTAAAATATTTTAAGAGAATAAGAAATCGTAAAAAGTAAAATATTAAAAATGGTACAGAATGTAATTAACAAAATGATAAGAATTCAACAATATTTGTTATATTGCATATTGTTGTCTTTGAACAAATTGTTCAGATTACCAAATACATGCATGTGAACTTGGTCAAAAAATTGACAAAATTAAAAAAAAAAAAGTCTTAGCCACTTAAATAGATCAGTACAAAATAGTACAATTATCGAAGCTACATTTTGTGCATACATACATATGTTTCCCTCTTTCTTTTTCTCTTCCTCATCCCAATTGCTCCTTCCCTTTGAACAGTTTCGTTCTTTACAACAGTATATATTGTACCTTTTAGATCTTATTTACTTTTCTAGGTTATTACACTAAGGAGATAATATGATGTTCACACATGTGTTATGATTTACTTCACTTATGAGAATGGTCTGTAATTACCTCTGTTTACCTATGAGAACCTCATATATATCTTTATTGATACTTGAGTAATATTTCATTGTATAACAATATCCTTTCTTTTTATCCATTCTTCAGCTGATTGATGGTCATTTGAGTTATTTCCAAGATTCATCCATGACAAATTGCGCTGCTATAAACATGGGTGAAAATATATTGCTGTATGACATTTTCAGGTTTTCTGGAAAAATAACCAGAAGGGTAAAAGCTGGCTTGAATGGGATCTCTAATTCTAATTACTTGGGGAATCTCCACACTGGTTTCCATAGTGGTTGTACCATTCTATATTCCCACCAGCAGTGGAGAAGGGTTCCTATTCTCCTACAGCCTCTCCAGCACTTGTTATTGATTTGTTGATGATAGTCAAGTCTCTCTAGGGTGAGATGGACTCTCAGTGTTGTTTTAATTTGCATTTCTTGAATGACGAATGATGTTGATCATTTATTCATGTATTCATTTGCTATTTGAGTTTTTTCATCTGAGAATTGTATATTCATTTCAGATAGCCACTTTCTGATTGGATTTTCGAATTTTGGGGGGCCTCATTATTTTAAATTTTGTTTTGTTTGTGTTTTTTGTTTGTTTGTGGGGTTTTTTGTTTTGTTTTCTTGTGGGACTGGGATTCGAACTCATGACCTTGGACTTGCCAGGCAGGCACTTCTGCCAGGGAGCTATCTACCCAGTAACTTTAATTCTTTATATGTTCTGGGTGGAAGTCCTTTCTCTGAGGTATAGTGGCTAAAATTTTTCCCCAATTCATGTTTTTTCTTTTTACTATGTGATTATTTTTATATATAAAAACTTTTCAACCAGATGAAATTATAATTGCTGATTTTCTGAAATATTTCCCCTGCAATTTGGCTTTTGCCAATGAACTCTTTGCCCACCATTATGTCTTCAAAATTTCTGTCTACTTTCACCTCCAGTACATTTAGTCTTTCTGTTTTTTGTTTGTTTGTTTCTTTTGTCTTTTGAGACAGGGTCTCACTATGTAGTTCAGGCTGGCATTCAGCTCACTTTTGTAGCCCAGGCTGGTCTTGAATTGGCACCAATCCTCCTACCTCAGCCTTGCAAGTGCTGGGATTATAGGCATGCACTACCACGCCTAGCTAGTCTTTCTGTTCTAATACTTAAATCTTTGATCCATTTTTACTTCCATTTAGTGTAAGGTGATAGACATGCAGCATCTACTTTTAGTATCAGACATGTGGAAAGTCAGTTTTGCCACAACAATTTTTCCTGCATACATTCTTAAAAATTCAGGAAATGCCCCAAGGTCATGATATTGACTTTTGGTGATTTTCTTTCCTGTATTACCTATGCTTTTATAGGAAATAGATTTTCATTTTATATTTAAGTTAGTTTTCAAAGAATCTCCAAAACCATACCAGAGCTGTTGACATATTCCCACTGAATTTATAGTGCAAAATTTAAAAGTGTTAATGTCAGTCCAGGTAGTCTGCGGCATCTCATGCTTACCTGGTAGCATGTTTTCTTCTTAAAAGCAGCATTATTAGCATTCACTTCAGTTTGCTCATTGTATTTACATAAACTGACTTATTTACTGACCTTGTTTTAAATACCTATTTTCCATTTTTCCTTATCAGCAGAATCCAGCAAACCACGCTAGTTACATTTAATACATACTTTAATAGGAAAACATTTATCAGAACACAAGTTAATTTTCATATTTATCAGCCAAAACAATTATACTACTACATGTATGTAGTAGTATATGTTCAGATATAGATATTCAATTTAACAAAACTTCACTAATAAGTAAATTGAGGTCTTTCACTTAAATTTCCAATTCCTTATTGGATTAGTTGCACTTATGATATCAAACGAATCCCTCACAGATACTACTAACTTGTTTCCTGTAAGACATCATCTCCACAATGTTGTGAAGTCCATTCATTCTAGAAGGCCTATCATTGGCCAGAAGGTAAATGCATGTTCTGTGTAATTTCAGGAATGATGACATTCGTATACAATGGGGAAAAAAAGGTACATATTTAGATTCAATATTTTAGGGCCAGCAAGGTAGCTCAATAGAATCAGCACTTGCCTGGCAAGTACAAGGTCCTGAGTTCAATCCTCAGTACCTAAACAGAGTTACTTTTACAAAGTGATGGTGCATTAGTTTCATTTTCTTCAAATGCAAGAAGAAAGCCACATTTTCAGGTAAGTTCAGTAAGATTTATTGTATCGATATATGGGTTGACAAGAAGAGCAGATAATCTGTCTCTAGCAAATACTTTCTTTACTCTCTGACACTGTGCTGTGTGCCTGAGGCATGACTGTACTTTCTATAAGCATTTCAGCTTCAGTTTGTCCATTCTGTTTACTATCTGTATGTGATTATTTTAAGTCAGAGTTATCACAACATACAAATCAGCTAGCCATAGTTGATGCCAAGTCACTTTGGAAGATCACCATACTTTGGACACAGAAAGCCACCTCTACTTCATTAAAAACTATGAATTAAAAACAATTTCACATTAGTGAAATTGAGTCTCGTGAAATCATTCACTACTTATTGCTCATGCTAAATTCTCTGTGCAATCTTAAGATGCCTCAGCAAAAGACTGTCTGCTTCAAGGCTTTCCTTATATTATTAAACTTGATTTCCCTACCCTGGTCTTAAAGAGTGTACAATACAGTAAGATAAATAATATTTCTAAACAAATATGTTTAATATTAAGTTATTTGAGATAAATATCCTAATCGTGGACCAAAGTGCTCTAGAACTGCCCACATCCCATTCCTCGTTGAGATGAAGACATGACTATCCTGAAGAAGAGGATTGTCCCTCAAAGTTTCATGTTTTAGAAGTTAGATGACCAGTGTAGCACTATTCAAATTAGGAGAAGCTTTATGCTAGGTGATTAGGTCCTTGAGAGAATACTGGCCTTCTGGAGTTAGTTCTTCTCCAACCCTCATGGGCCCTATGGATTTCTACTTTAGCATATGATCACTTTCTCCTGGATGCTATCATTTTGTCATGACATACACTATGAAACCCTGATCATAAGCTAAGTGCATGAGATATCCAACAGTGATGTTTCAAGATTAACAACCATGAGCTAAATAATCCTATTTTCCTCATAAAGTAAATAGCCCCTGGACTTATGGTTCAGCAATAGAAAATGAGCTAACTGGCAGGGAAATTATATATATATATATATATATATATATATATATATCTGTATCTATATCTATATCTATATAATACCCATAGACTACATGCTGTATGCCCTCAAAAATTCTATGTTGAAATATTAACTCTCAATGGTATAATATAAGAAAATGGGACTCTTGGTAGGTGAGTTGATCATGACGGTGCAGTTTTCATGAATGGAGTCAAGACCTTTGTACAAGAGACTCTATGGAGCTTCCCTTTCTCTTCCACTATGTGGAGATACAGAGATAAGAAAGCCATCTATGAAAATCTTGTCTCTGAACACTATAAGTGGTTTTCACTCAGGTTGTTAAAACTGAAAAATTAATTGTATTTTGTTTAATCTGAATGATTAGGTATAGCTTTATTTCCACAGGAATAATACCAAGTTTTATATTCTGAAATCACCAGGTTCCTATACCCTTTTCCACTAAAAATCTATAAATGAATGCTAATTTTATCATTTCCTTGCTCTATCATTCACCAAATAACCTCAAGCATAGTACCACTTACTTGGGTCATTCCTGTTAGTGTTGGTGAGGATGCTAGCAAAATATACCCTAAAGATACAGAAACTTCTTATTCTAGGATTTGCAAAATTCCTCTTAACTCTCAAATCCTATTTAATAATAAAACAACAGCAGAAGTAGCAGATAGCTTTGATGAAAAAATCACTTTTCCATATTCTTTGATAAGCACTGCACATGCATGCATTTGATTGTTTTTCCATTTCATTTTGTAACAGTATGAGGCAAACCATTATCATCACTATTTAACAGGTTAAGAACAAATACTCAGATCAGACCAAGGTAAAATAGGAAGGAAGTAGGTGAGATGAGCTTTGAACTCAAGATTTTCTGCATTCTAATATCACATATGCCACAGAATAGCTAAGTTTAAACTTTGATTTATACTGATCTACATCAAAACATTCGTCCTATCACTTTACATACAATAATTGTCCTAAATGCCACAAAGATCTTTCCAAATAAAAATAAATACATCAATAAAATTGTAAGTGAAGTACTATGGAAAGTCTGAGATAGGAGGATTTAGTTATGCAATATAAACTGTAATATAAATAAATTACAATTTATTTTATTTTATTTTACTTTATTTTATTTTGCTGCACCAGGGTTTGAACTTAGGACCTTGTGCTTGCCAGTCAAGCTATCTCCCCAGTCCAGTAAATAACAATTTAAAGTGATAGATCACTCATATTTCCCAAGGCCTCTCTTGCATTGGATTCCCACAGTTCTGTGTTTTGGCTCAAATCCACCGACTAGCTAGTACCATCCCTAATCAGCAACTTTGTAGATCACACTTCTGTTGACATTTCTGTTCATGCCAAATGGTCGGTTTGTCTAGTTGATCACTGTGTCATTAGGAGTTTTTAGCCCATCAAATCATATTTGATGACTCTGGCAAAATATTCTACTGTATTTGTGCTCGCCTTTGTTTTAATGCTAATCACTGAGACTTGTAATGATTCTAATAAACTGAAAATCCCTATTTAGACATCCAAACAAAACAATCATTTCTTTGATGACTGTTATCTCATGAATACAATATAACAATTTGCACATCAGAGCTAGTATCTTGATCTGTACTACCAATAATGTTTGTCACCTAAGTTTACAATTTCAGTCTTCTTTGCCTTCTTCTTTTCTCTGACTGTTAATTCTATTTTCCTCTGCCTCAAACTAGGCATTAGCTACATTTTGTTCATCTTTCCAATGGCTATCTAGTCCCCTATGACCCAGACTCAACTTGCACTACTACTGGTGCAGGTGTCCTAGAGACATGCATCGCCATTCATAGTTTTTCCACATGTGCAGAAACCATCAGAGCTATCAACAATCTACCTGACCTCAGTAAAAAAAAAAAAAAAAAAAAAAAAAAAAATCTAGGACATGTAATCTCATTAGGTGACCATAGTTGTTGTTTTTTTCCCCACCTCATGTCCACTAAGTGTATTCCTATGTTTTCCACCTTAGACCCACCTCACCTAATGGTTTTACAGTATAAAAATCCCAGATAAGTCAGCTTCCTGAGGCAACCCACTCCAGTCCCCTTTCTGTCCTTCCCTTGGACAACATCTTTCTTCTAGTAAATATATTCTGTACAATATAAGCGCCATATATTTAAGCAAGTAGGGGCTGGGGAGATAGATCAGTAGAATACACACTTGCCTGGCAAGGACAAGGGCCTGAGTTCAATCCCCAGCTAAAAAGAAAAAAAAAGGAATTTACTTAAGTAATAATTGAAGTATTCTCATGAGCCAACCTACTATAATGGTTTTTCTAATATTTCACAGTAAATACTCTGATACACTCTATAGGGAAGAAAAAATTGAAAACTTAATGTATAGAATAACTTTCCTGCAGGAGATATAGCTCAGCACCATAAGCACCTACCTGGTGAGTATGAGGTCCTACATTCAATCAGCAGTACCACAGAAAAGTCAGTCAGTCAGTCAGTCAGTCAGTCAGTCAGTCAGTCAATAAATAAATAAATAAATCAAACAAAAAAATCTTTCCTTAGGTGTAGTAAAGTAGTGTTTACTAACTTTAGAATTCCTCACAATCACCAGGAGGACTTGTTAAAATGCACATTCTGGGCATGGGACCCACAATTTTAGAATCAGCAGGTTTAGCATGTAGCTTGAATATTCACATTTTAAACAAATTCTTAGGTTCTTTTGATCAAAGGAGCAATTGTTTAGACTAGAACAGTGTTGGAAAACCTTATCGAGATCTCAATGATACAAACAGCCTAGTGTAGCACATCAGCCAAAATTTGGTCACCATGGGACTAAAGATCACAGACAATATTCATACCAACTCTCAAGAGTTCAATTCAAACTATTCAGAAAGCAATTTGAGTATGTTATGCTAATGATCTGTTTTATTCCTTTGTAGGATTTAGTAAAGTCAGAGAGTATGTTCCACTCATAACCGTGACATGGCATTAAGAGGGAACATTCTTACTTGCACCTTGGAATGTGTCATTTGGAACACTTCATAAGAATTACCTTAGCTGAGATTTCACATAGTCACACAGGTATAAATGCAAATCATCCCATTCATTTATTTACCAAAATTGAAAATGACCCTATGTTATGGTTTCTGTCTAGTTGTCTCCTAAAGCTTCATGCAGTAATTGGGGTAGCTTCTAGAATTTGTGACTAATTAATGATCCAGTGTAGGAATTATCTACATACAATACAAGGAAGGGAGAGCACCTTGTTAGCTGCCTCAGCCTCTGCTCCTCCCTCACACTTTGCTCTTCTTTGCTGCCATGACCTGCTACCCTCCGCCATGTGCCACTCTGCCTTGGAGCCAGCTGAATCTATACTGAAACCTCCACAAAGTATGAGCTAAATAAACCTTTTCTTCCCTAATTTTGGGTGTCATTATTTTCCCTAACGATGAGAGAAAAGTAACTAAGACACTGTTCTTTCCAAATTAAAACTAACATTGCTCACTATGAACATAAAAATAATTAAGAATATATCAAAAAAGTTGAATGCTTACATTCTTAATTTTAGCACAAGACTTATCTAATTTGCTACTAGGTTTCCACCTTATTCTACACATGCAAGATAAATACAAACACAAAAACATAGCATGACAAATATGAAAGCACGTTGCATCCTACCATCTAGCCGTAGTCCTCTGAAGATATAATGAACATTTCCTTGGATCAACTCATACCGTTCTACGTACCTCATCGTTACTTGGTGTATTTTTAATATTTTTGTAAGACCATACTCTTTTTAATCATATGTCAATGAACTGGTGGACATTTAGGGGCCTACCTTTTGATGTAATCAAAATACTGCACGGAACATTTGTTTCAATATGTCTCAATTTAGGAAAACTCTCTATCATATACTGTTTAAATTTTTAAGGAAACCTAACTTAGATTTCTTCTTTTAGCAGTTCTGGGACTTGTTTTATACTGAACAAGTCCACCTTCAAAATATAAAATTTTTAAGGCAACCTGCTCAGGTCCCCTTCTGTTCCTCACCCCAGACAGAAGCTTTCTCTTAATAAATCTATTCTGCTCATAACAAATATATATATATATATATATATATATATATATATATATTTATATTTATATTTTAAAAAGTTTTAAGTTTATATCACCATAGTGTGATGTTTTCAATCATTCTGTGAAGATAGGCAGAAGGAGAATAGCTGAGTCAAACAGAAAGTCTAATCCTTGCTATTGGGAGGAACCTGCACATTGATTTGAACAGTGGCTGTACCAGTCTACATTCCTACCAATAGTGAAGGGTTCCTTTTTCCCCATGTATCCTCCAGCATTTGTTATTGGTTGATTTCTTGATAGTAGCTATTCTTTCTGAACACCCTTCACTTTTGTCATCTATTCTTCTTACACATACAACTTAAGTTTCTTCCCCTTAGGCTACCCTAATTCTCTGCAAAAATAAATAAATAAATAAATAAATATAAAAATAAAAATAAAAATAAACAAAAAAGAGAAAAAAGGGACACAGACAGACAGAGAACAGGAGAGGGACAAGGACAAAGAAAAATAAAAGAAAAAAAAAAGTAAAACTTATTTACAGCTGAACTTGGGCAAATTTATTTATCAATGAGGGGCTAGCTTGGCAACTGAAGCGCCTGCCTGGCAAGCACAAGGATCCAGGTTCAATCCCCAGTACCATTTACGCTGCCAACCCTGGCCCTGCGTGCACTGTGCTGGTCACTGAAACTGGGTGTGGTGGTACACACCTGTAATCCCAGCAAGGTTGAGAAAGGAGGATCACTATTAGTCCAAGCTTTATAGAAAGATCTTATGCCAAAAAAATTAAAGAATAAATAAATATATAATTTAAAAATATCGTAGCCGGGCGTGGTGGCGCACTCCTGTAATCCCAGCACTCGGGAGGCTGGGGCAGGAGGATCGCTGTGAGTTCGAGACCAGCCTAGGCTACAAAAGTGAGCTCAAGGCCAGCCTGAACTGCATAGTGAGACCCTGTCTCAAAAAGACAAAAAAAAAAAAAATTTAAAAATATCTAATAAGGTGGCAAAGTTGACATGCTCAGAATGACAGGACTTCCCATTCAGGAGGAGACTGCTGTGTTTTACAATTGAATCATGTTTTTTATCATTTAGTAAATGGTAACAGTTTTCATGTGGCTGTTGATCAATTCCTGTGAAATTTACTTCCACAGGACTTGTGAGATAGTTCAGCAGACTAAGCACCTGCTTAGGCAAGTGCAGCAACTGGGGTTCAACATCCACAACCACATGCCGTGGGGGCCCTGCCCCCAGGCACTCTAAGCCAGCTACAGAGACTGGACATGGTGGTGCATTTCTGTAATTCCACCACTGGGGAGCCTGAGACAGGAGGATCACTACAGGTCCCAGATGCGTAGCGAGATCCTGTGCCAAATATATTAGAAAAAATTACTTCCACATTTTTTGCGTTTGTCCATGCTGTGAATATAATTAAAAATATTTTCTGATTCTTACAACTATGTATAATGCTCGTAGCTTTGTTTATCTCACGTTTAGCCATATTGATCAGTTTAAAAGTTATATCAACTGTTAAACTTTAGCTGAAAAACCTAAGTAGAAACTAAATAAGGTAATAACTTGTCCTTTCCTATTATTTATCCTCAATATCATTTTCGTTCTGCTAACAACAATCTTCAATGCACTGTTTGCTATAACAACACTAACGGGAACATTTTTGGTTTTTTTTTGGCTTTTTGAGACAGGGTCTCGCTATGCAGTTGAGGCTGGTCCTGAGCTCACTTTTGTAGCCCAGGCTGGTCTCGAACTTGCACCAATCCTCCTGTCTCAGCCTCCCGAGTGCTGGGATTACGGGCGTGAGCCACCACGCCCGAACGGGAACATTTTTGAAGGGTTTTTTTTTTCTGATTCTATATAGTAACTCAAAACTTGCAATGAATTGTTATATTCACTAGTAATTTTCACACATATCCTTATATTTATGATTATTCCTAAGTATTCCTAGTTTACTAAAAGTATACAATACACAATTTTATCAAAATATTTTAAATACATATCAATATAACAATATACAACTTATTTATTTTATTGTATTATATAAAGTACTATACTATAATGCTTAGCTTATATATCTTTATTATATATTGTACAATTATTGTACATTTTATATTTATTTTTCTATTTTAGTATAATTAAAAAGTAGCAGATCTAGATAACATTTGTAATATCATGTTATGCGATGTATATGACATCATACACACAGTGAAATAATTATCACAAAGAAGCTAGTTAAAACTTATATACCAACTAACACTCACATACTTTTATCAAATCTTAATTTCCTCTGATTAGAATTATTTTAGAATCGCACAGGTTGAAAACACTCAAACAAACAAAAAATGCACTCATCAATCTCATTCCAAGAAAGATTAAGACAGTCAGTTGAATATATTCCAGGTGAGTTCTTGGTGTTTCACTATATTTAATGCATTTTTAAATATAAAGAACAACCTGTAGGGGCCCGGAAGGATGGCTCAGTGGTCTAAAGCGCCTGCCTAGGAAGGCTTAGGCAGCTGCAGGGACCATGGTTCGATCCCCGGCACCACATGCTGCACCAGCCCTGACCTCAGGGCAGGCTGAGCCGGCCATAAAAATAAATAAATAAGCAAACAAAGTTCTGAAACAAGAAAAAATTAAAAAAAAATTTAAAAAAAAATTTTTAAAAAGTACAACCTGTTTTTTCACTTAATGGAGTGTACTGGATGTATTCCACCTCAATGAACTCACGTCAACATACGAAGGCATAATGAACGATATCAGATACACACACACAGTGAAATAATTATTGCAAAGAAGCTAGTTAAAACATACATTCAAATTAACACTCACATACTTTTACCAATTTTTTTTTTCATATCACCATTTCCACCTCCTGTCCCCTTCTCCTTATTACCTTCCTCTTATCTAACAATTGTCTTTCCCCTAATTTCTTATCGTCCTTCTGGTTTCCACATATTAGATAAAACACATGGCTTTTGTCTTTCTGAATCTGCCTTATTTTACTCAATATGGTATCACCAATTTCATCCCTTTTATTATATATAATCTAATTTCATCTTTCTTTATGGCTGAACAGTACTCCATTGTGTGTATTTGACTCTACTGCTGTTTCTAGGTGTGTTTATGAGCACCTAGACTGGTTCTGTATCATGGCTAGTGTGAACTCTGCCAAAATAAACAAGAGATTTCCACCAGCAATGCTCAGGGTTCAATTTTCCAAAATGTTTCTTCTTTCATATTGTGGATATTCTGATTAGGGTGAGACAGAAACTCACATAACATTTATTTGAATTTCCTTAATGATGAAAAAGGTTGAATAGTTTTTATATACTTGCTGACCATGTACACTTCTTTGCAGGAGAGTGCTTGTTGAGATCTTGAGATTGGAGGTTTGCAATCTCCAGGTCTGTGGCCTGTTAGGAGCCCAGCCATACATCAGGAGGTCAGTGGTAGGCAATCAAGTGAGGAAAACTCCACGTGCATTTACAGCTCCTCTCCATTACTCTCATGACTGCCAGGGCCCCGCCTCCTGTCAGGTCAGTGCAATGTTAGATTCTCATGGGAGTGCAAACCCTGCTCTGCATGGCAGGTGTGAAGATTGAGGTTACACGCACCCTAGCAGAATCCACAGCCTGATAATCTGAGGCGATGCTAGTACTACATGGTGGCTTCCGACACAGTCTAACACAAGCAGAGATGTCTGACTGCTCAGATATTACAGTACATCAACTGCTTTCAGACTCATCCAAAACTTCTCCTTGAATGGCAAGTGACAAGCTATGTTTGGTAGCTGGCTTACAGTGGCTACTGAGTTAGTGCAGTTTAGTTGCACAGCTGCGTCAGATGGCAGGCCTCTTTCCCCTACTGCAAACCTATTTCCATCAGGTTTGGGAAGCCTACAAGTTAAATCTAGCCAAAAGTGAGCCCCTGGAGAGCTTTTCTGGAAATAGGGCGAGACTCAATGATGAGACAGCAGAAGACAGTAAGCCTGCCAGTAAAACTGAATGCCGCCTGTAAATGAAACTACCTACCAAGAGTCCTATTTCAATAACGAGTTCATTTGAAAAGATGATTCACCTTTCCCAAGCCTGCTTCATATAATATGCATTGCCTGGCTACCCCACCAAGCCAGGATACCTTCAGAGCTGCTTCAGCATCTGAAGACCAAGTACTCCACATTAAAAAATGAGATCTTAGAGGGTTTTCAAAAGAAGAGAACATGAGCACAATGAATAGAAATTTTTACTGAAGGCTACTGCCTCATTAAATGTATCTGAATCAAGAGTATCATCATTCTTAGTGGCTAACTAGAGCTCAGAGACGCTTACTTAGAAGTTCAGTATGTCTGTCATGAACTTTTCAGAAGGCTGCAGGTCAAAATATGGCATCTTCCATTTGTAGTTGGCACCGTAATGAGAGGAACTGATGAAATAGTAGGAAATACTGTGTTTATGTCTAGTTGTCTCCCCAAAACCTCACACAAGTAATGGGGTGGGGACTTCTATAGATTGAGACTTGATCCATGATCCACTGGGATTATGTGACTTAGTACTGATCTAGAGTTTGAGACTTGATCCATGATCCCTGAGATTATGTGTTTTGAGTACTTCTGGGATTATGGGTGGAGCCTAAAGTAGAGAGGCTAAGGCAGAGACCCTGATGTAATTTCAAGAGAGGCAGAGAGACAGACTCCAGTTGTTGCTCTTTGCTCCCTGGTTGCTCTGCTGCCTCTGTCGCCATTGTCACTGTTCCACCACCATGAACTGCTGCTCTCTGCCCTGTTCTCCCCTGCCTTGGAGCCACCTGAGTATGGACTGAAACCTTCAGTAACTGTGAGCTAATAAGCCTTTCCTTCTTTCATTTTCAGTATCAGGGATTTGTCCCAGCAACGAGTAAAAAGCAACTAAGACACCCTGCCACAGTTGTTAGGGAGGGTTAGTGTGTCCACACTGTGTGCAATTCAAGTCGATAAGTCTAGTAATGCTGACCACAAGGTAACAAGTAGAAAATTTGAAAGAGACTGAGCCAAGACCTACTTTTTCGCAGCTGGTTCATGACCACTGATCTCAAGTTCAAAAACATTTGAACATTCCTTCCCCACCACAAAAGACCAACAGCTAAGAAGGAACAGACTCACAATTTATTTGTGACTAATCTTGGTGAATCAACTTTGTTTGTGCTCGAAGATGATGAACTTCTTCAAGAATAAGATATGTACTACTTAATAAGATACTACTTAAAAGTATATTTGAAATACTTTAAATGTCTATACATCCCAAATTAAAATCAAGCTGAAATCTCCTCACATTAGCACAAAGGCCCTGAAAAGCCAGCAGGTGTTGCCAATATCCTATGTCTAAGAAGAAGCATTTTTTCTATAAGGCTCCAAAATAAGAACACAGAGTAGACTGAGCATAAACAAGGCACATTTAGCTGTCACTGTGTCCTGCCACTCCAGATAGTACTATCTCATTGCAGAAGCAAAAATACTCAGGCCTCTCACTAACTCTGCATTATGGTGAATTGTACAATTATTTCATTACATTATTGCAGTGTAAGAATAACAGAAATAAAAAGCACAATAAATATGGGATTGAATCATCCCAAAATCACTCCCTTCACTGCTTTGCATCCACTAAGCACTTGTCTTCCATGACACCAACCCCTAGTGTCAAAAAGAATGGAAATAACTTCTTTGTATATTCTACGTATTTCCTTGCTTGGAAGAGTAGCTGGCAAAGACTTTCTCATATTGGTTATTCTTCAGTCTATACAGTATATTGGCTTTGGATATTTCATTTGTTTTTGTTGGTAGAAATAAGATACTTTGTTTTCATAACCATACTATTTATAAGTTGGTTCCCGCTTTTTAACCAGAGTATGGTTTTTGCTAAATGCTCTTGACATAATTATGAATAATTAACCTTATGATTTTTATATCGTTTTCTTGAAATACTTGTTCTTCTAAATAGTACATAATTAGTTTGTACTCTTTAACTTAAAAATCTGTTTTGGAATCCAGATTTAATTTGCTCACTTTACAAACTAGATATATTCTGTTTTAAACTTATTTGCGCCTACATATATTAGAGGCATACAACATATTTTTGTATATAATACAGTTATTACATTCAAACTGTACTATGCAGCTTTAGTTTTACAATTTTTTTTATTTTCTTATAGTTTCTTTCCTCAAATTTCACTCTTTTATGTTGCTTTCTTTTTATTACGGTACATTCTCCAGCCACTCAAGAGTTTTTTCCTACTGCTATTCACTATCACTATCAACAGTTATATAGGCACACAAAACACACACTTGTCTAACAACATCACCCATAAGACCATCTGTAAGAACTCAGGAGCAAGGCTAGGCATTGCCTACTTCTATTTCTTCAATGGCCCTTCAGCCTCCATGCCTTTCACCAAGGAGTACACATAGCTTGTCATTTTTCTTCAAGTAAACTGTAAGTTTAGATGCAGAAAAAATTACAGAATGTCCTTGAACAGTAGGATCTTTGCTCATGCATTTCACTGAAATTTTAGGGGCAAATCATCAATGACAATTAATCTGTGCCCAGTGTATTTGAGTCACTACTACTCCCAGGTGATCAACTCTGGCCTAGGTATGAGGTAGTATGGCGAGCTTCTAGAAAATTAAGTGTTTTGCATCTCAGTTTTACATACTCATCATCTCTAGCTTTGTACTCCAAGAATCAATCAATGTCTTTTTTATTTTCATTACTGAGGACTTATTCCAGTAACTTTGTGATAAGATAAATCTGCAGCATTTCCCAGCTTTTTTCAGAGTATTGCTAAATTGAACAAGCAGGCCTTGAAGTTGCAATCACCTGGCCTCAACCTTCCAACTTGCAGTCCATGCAGCCTCAGCCTCCCAAAGTGCTAGGATGATAGGCTTGCAACACTAATCCCACCATTGTTTGCCTTTCAGTCACAGCCACCTAACAGGGGGCAAGTGAGACTCCAGTATGACTTTAGTTACCACTTCCCTTTCATCAGTGGCACTTTATGATGGAAACAAAGAGAAACAAACAACATGTATGGGTAGGAACATAAACTGCTGCTGCCTTTGTAGAAAACAATAGGGAGATTCCTCAAAAGAATTACAATTAGAACTGTCATATGACCCAGCAAGTTCACCTCTCTGCTTCTATGTGTATGTTGAAAGGCACAGCACCCTTATCTAGCACATTTATCTGTACCTTATGTTCACTGAAGCTTTATGTATGATAACACAACACAGAAGCATCCTAAAGAACCATCAGTGGTATCAATGGACAATGTAGAACAGATACGTATATAAGTATGTCCCTGAAGATAAACCAATCTTCAAAGATGGAAATCATGCAAACTGTGGTAGATCAGATGAACCTGGTGATTGTTAGGCTACAATGAATAAGCCAGGCCCAGAAAAAAATAAAGTGGTTGCTTATGAGATGACAAAGGGCAAGGAATGAGATGCAGGTCAAACAGTATAACATGGTGCAGTCATTGAAAAATTCTCTGGAGAACTGAAATCTGAAGAAACAAACAGCATGGTGATTACTGTTTGTTTGTTTGTTTGTTTTGCTGTACTGAAGATTGAACTCAGGACCCTGTGCTTGCCAGGCAAGCACTTATTCTACTGAGATATCTCCCTGGCCCCAATTATTATTAATAAAAATGTATGTATTATATACTTGAATTTTGCTGAGACTAGATCTTAATCTCAACACACATGAGTAAATAGAATATGTTAGGTGGTAGATATATTATTTGTGATAATAATTTTATAGTGACATTAAAATAGAATATATTAGGTGGTAGATATATTATTTGTGATAATAATTTTATAGTGAATCTTGAATATGTACAATTTTTGTCAATTATACATAAAGTTGGTAACATCTTAGATAAGTTCCACATACTCCGCCCCTATCAGTCTCGTGGCAGCATTGGTGAGGCTTAGCCTTGTATTTTGTTAACTTCTTTGCCATAGATTGTGACTTCTTTTGTTAGGCTAATGCACTTCATTAAATCTCTTTCACTCATACCTTTTTCTCTTTAAAGAAGCAAAACATCTGTAGAATACTTTGAGTCCTTTCAACTATCAAAATGTGCATTTTCCTTTCAAACATGAGCAGAAAGCGACTGTGAGGGAATGCCAGGCAGGGAGAGGATGTCACCCTGTCACTAATGCTTTGTGTTAGAGATAAGAAACTGGATAACAAATTCTCTTTTCTTTGGAAGTTACTTACCTATTCCTCCCATGTCTGTTTTCTGCATAAACTTTCCCTTTATCCTGGAAATTCAAAAATTTTACTGTGATACGTCTCAAAGTTTGTATTTTCATTAATCTTCACCAGCCTGTGGTGAGTTTGCTCAGTGTGAAGGCTTTAAGAATTAGTTCAGCTTTGGGGAAATGCCAATCTATTATTTCTCCTCTTTCCTCACATCTGTTCTCTGTTTCCAAAGCTTTTGTGATTAGCTGTGAGATAAGCCTTAGGACCTATCCTATATTTCTCATGTTCTCTTTTATAAACTCAAATATTTCTTAACTTGTAGTTTTATAAATATCATCAGTCTGTCAGTTAATTAATTTGGTTCCCAGTAGCATATTTTCTGATATTTATTATCTCTGTTAAAATATATATTTTATTGTTGTTTTCTGTCCCAATCTTTTTGTTGTTGTTCAATTTTTCTATTTGATGGCTGCTTTGTTTGGTAAATGCAATATCCTATTGACCGTGGTAGAAAATGTCACCTAGGAGATACATTATAATCCTATATTCAGCTTTAAATTTTCTAAAGAATTTCTACTATGAGCTTCAACAGCGATGTGATCAGCAGAAATCAAGAGCATATTTCTCTGTTCCCTGAGTTTGACAAGACAGTACTATGGAGTGAGTAAGCAGGTCCAGGCAACACAATGTGTGACCCTCCTTGGATGGATGTATGCCATGGATGTTCCCAAGGCTTCAGACCAGGGATGCTAATGGATTTTTCAGTTGTGGGGTATAGTTTCTGTACTTGTATCATCATCATCATCATCGTCATCATCGTCATCATCATCATCATCATCACTATTATTAATGTGTTTGGTACAGGGCATCACTATGCATTTTGGACTCATAGTGATCCTCCTGTTTCCAGCCTCTTGAATGCTGTGACTGTAGGCGTGTGCCACCACGCTCATTCTCTGTGGCTGCTGGGTGCACCAGTGAGCATGGCCAGCATGGCATGTGGTGCTGAAGTGAGAAGAAAAAAGGCTCCAAAACTACATCAAAATACATAAAATCTCCTTGTATAGTCTGTGTGATCTCACTCACAAAAGCCTTTACACTGACAGATCTCCATTATGACTAGATCCAAGAGTACGGATGTATTGTATGTGTGTAATGCAATAATATTGAAAAATAATATTTTTCAATATAATGAACACAATCCTATACATAAAATGCTCAGTTCTTGATCAGACGGGTCCCTCCTGGTAACACAAACAAGTGAAATAGGTGCAAATATAAAGCATGCTAAATTATGAAGTATTTTATTTGATCCTTACATGTATTAACCATTTAGTCTGTGTCTTATATTCTTATATTCTCATTGAAAATGGGGGGAATGAGTCAACTTTTTAAAATTCTTTTTAAAAGATTCAATAGCAATATGTTATACATAAGTGTATAGCTTAATTTCAAGCTGTATACATTGTAGTTACATAATTCATATCAAGTAACTGACACACTTTGTCCCAGGTTTCCATTAAAAACTAGTTAGACTAAATAGTTTCATTATGCTGCCTATGAGAACGCCAAGAAATAGTAATTCCTCAGTTCTGACTAATTTGAACAAATCTCCCAATTCATAATTGCACTGACTCCTAATACAGGATTCTTCTACTACTTAGCTTACAGCAGTTCTCAACCTTTCTAATGCCATGAACTCCGCAATACAGTTCCTCATGTTGCGGTGACCCCAAACCAAAAAATAACTTTGGTGGCTACTTCAAAACTGTAATTTTGCTACAGTTATGATTCGGAATGTAAGTACCTGATATGCATTATGTATTCTCATTGCTACAAATCAAACATGATTTAAACAGTGATTCATCACAAAATAACATTTTATTATATGTTGAGAAATATTTATTACTAATTCCAATAAATACTAATTCACCATGTCATAGCATGGTTTTAAATATGTATTTTCTGATGGTTTTAGGTGACCCCTGTGTTTTGGTCATTCGACCCCCGCCAGAGTGGCAACCCTCAGGTTGAGAACCGCTCGCTTACATCTTAGCACTAGATAACTTCTTTGGTCCCAGTCAGGGTAATAGGTCCTCTTTGCCCTTCAGTCCATCTACTCAGAATCAAGAATGTTTGTGATTTTGTTTCACTTTGTCAAATTCTGCTTGTGGGTTCTGTTATCTGGAGCTCAGTTCAGAAGCGCAGGCATTTGTGTCACCCCTGGACCTCTGACCACCATGCAGCAGGACCCTGTACTGTACTCCATGTGCACCTCAGCGTGCTTTTCACTCCACTCTGTCGTTGTGCTCGCTTATTACAAACCACTCCCCACTTTGCCCTCCTGTTTTTGGGTTTCTCTGTATACCTCATGTAGCTCCAAAATGATC
Organism: Myocastor coypus; assembly: GCA_004027025.1. NCBI lineage: Eukaryota > Metazoa > Chordata > Mammalia > Rodentia > Myocastoridae > Myocastor > Myocastor coypus. Next base: position 3,818 of record PVJA010021505.1, on the reverse strand, counting down.
TTTTGCAAAGGTTTGCTGATGATATGTTTCCACTTGGAACCTTTAAATAATCTTCTGTTTTCTCAAGCCCAGACAAAAAAATCTAAAAAATAAAAAACTAGCTTACTTCCTGTTCATTCTCAACAACTATTGTCCATTTGTTTCAGCGACAATAATGTGTGCAAGTTCTAGAACTTGGGTGTTCTTTCTACATCTCTATAGATTAGTAACTTTACAAAACACAAATCTCTTGCCCTATTTCCTAAACTTTTCCTACCAGTCACAGTCTTTGTTGCCTCTCTTCTACTCATTCATAACACTTCTACTTTGTGTGTGTGTGTGTGTGTGTGTGTGTGTGTGTGTGTGTGTGTGACTGGGAATTGAGCTCAGGCCCTTGCACTTGCCAGTCAATCGCTTATTCTACTGAGCTATTTCCCTGGCCCCACTACTTACTTTTATTACTCAGAACTCCAACATTTTTTTATTTTTATTTTTATTTTTATTTTTATTTTTATTTATTTATTTATTTTTTTTGTCTTTTTGAAACAGGGTCTCGCTATGCAGTTCAGGCTGGCCTTGAGCTCATTTTTGTAGCTCAGGCTGGTCTCGAACTCGCACCGATCCTCCTGCCTCAGCCTCCCGAGTGCTGGGATTACTGGCGTGCGCCACCATGCCCGGCTCCAACATTTTTTTAAAGTACTATACCAGTCTATCTTCTATTACCTTAGCCCAGAGCAACACCTCTAGGAAGATACTGATTATGACCCCCCCACAATTGTTTTTGAAGCTGGGAATTGAACCCAGGAAGAATTTCAAATATTACTTGGCAAATGCTCTATCACTGAGCTACACTCCCAGCCCTGCAATTATCTCGTCTCAATCACTCTGTAGTCTCAGGATCCAGCACAGAAGGAAGGCATTCAATACATACATATAGAATGTATACATTTTCAAGGAGGGGAATGGAAATTAATAACCAGCATACTTAATAATACACATCCTACCCACTGCTGAAACTTCTTGGAAACCCTCAACAACAGCTACCAAGCCTGTTGAGGAGGTCTGGCAGTCCTTAAATCCTTTAATTTACAAATACAATTAGAACCAGGTGATAAAATGCACAGGACAAGGAAATCTAAATGATGTTTATGACAAAAGCCAGCAATAGTAACAATGAACTGAGAACTTACTTGGTGTTAGACATTGTGGCATGCAGTTGACATGGACTGGATTATTTATTCTTCATCAAAATGAGGGCGAATTTCATTATAATCTTTACAACTGTTCAAAGTTTAAAAGTTATTTTTGCTACTCAAAGTTATAGCAAGATAATTAATAACAGCTAAGACATAAACTCACTTTTATCTGACTGCAGATGCTAAGCAACTAAATACTACAAGAGACGGTCTCTCCTGCTTTCTGCTTCCGCCACAGGCACTTCTATCAGTTGGCTTTGACATTTCTACTTAACTTCACAGTTGCCTGTTCAGCAAAAGGGCAGTTTAAATCTGAATGACTATCAAATTGTTTTCTACCTCTACTATGCAATGGAATGCATGTTTATGGAGTCACAGAAGGTTTATATTCTGAATGCCGATGATAGGTTGATGCTGAGGTTGTAGGTTTCTTAGACATCATCTCAGTAGGCTCTAAAACTCATATCTTCTATGGTTTGCCTAGCTTTCCTGTTTTGGATTATTGCTGTTTCATCTGTGTGCTTGCTTTTTTTTTTTTTTTTTTTTTTTTTTTTTTTTTTTTTTTTTTTTTTTTTTTTTTTTTTTTTTTTTTTTTTTTTTTTTTTTTTTTTTTTTTTTTTTTTTTTTTTTTTTTTTTGCAGTACTAAGGAGTGAGAGTAGCAGTCCTCTGCTACTCTCCACCATCGAGCAATATCTCTGGGCCCATTTGATCTGTTTGTTTATTTATTATTTGTTTATTTATTTATTTAAAGACAAGATCTTTCTATGTAGTCCAGGCTGGCTTTGAACTTGAGATTCACCTGTCTCAGCCCTCTGAGTAGTTAAGATCACAGGCTTCCATTGCATCACATAGCTATGTGGTGCTCTTTGTGATCCTATTCCTTGTGGACATTTCATGTCACCACACTGATGAAAATTTGTTACATTAAAGCTAGATTTTTTTCCATTTATGGAACAGGGAAGGTTATGAAAATAATCACCTCACTGCATCCACCCAAGGCAAGAATTTATGGTGTCTGAGTAGTTACAACTAGCCATGCCCCCCTAAATTCTTTTTCCAGCAATTGAAAATGCAACCACATTTGTATTATAAAAGAAACCCTTAAATAAATCTTGGCCTCTTAATTATTTATGAAACAAGTTTGAGAGATCATTGTGTGTATACTGAAATATTAATAGACAATTCCAAATCACGAAGAATGACTTATGGATGAAATTCCTTAAATTAATAATTTTTGAAAGCTCCCTTTTAAATCACATTGTTACAAGGTAAACCTTCTGAAATATAAAACGTGAGGTGCATCTTTAACACTCTATCCTATCCTCCAGGATACAGAAATGCTCTGCAAAAGGTTTTCATTTCCTGCATATGAAGCATTACCAATCTTTAAAAAAATGCACAAAAACTTGTTAATTGCTACTAAATTTAGAACAAATATTATTCTTTTCAATTTTGGGCTTAGGTTGAATTTCTACACTATTTTCAATATAAATGAAACCATTCTACCTGATTTAAAGTTTTTCTATTCATTTTGATAAGATTCTCAGAGTGATTTTATAGAACTGTGTGTATATTCATCCAAGTTTCTTGTATAAAAACAATGTTCATTCTGCACTGCTCTGTGGAAGATGAGTATTTCTGAACATATTTAAAGGGTAAAGTCTGTAGGCTGGGAATTAAGTAAGTCAATATAAGTTGAAGACATTTATTTAAACCTTTAGCTAAATCATCCTTGACATTTGACATATTTGACATTTTATATCTTAATATTAAAGACTAATATTGATTGGATGACCCTTCTCTCCCCAAGCCAATGTTGTTGGAGGGCTTCTTACAGGATACCTTACTAGATTCTTACAATTTTTTATAAAGTAGAAAAGCAGACTCAAATCTTTATTGATGTTTGTTTTGTGGGGATTGTTTTTCAAATGCATGGGGTCTCCTTACATTGCTCAGGCCTCATCCGAAAGTCCTAAGTTCATCTATAAAATGCTCCTCTATCAAATTTTCTCATGAAAAAATAGAAGAGATTTAAAGACATAGTATAAGAAAACATACTGTAGGCTGGAGCCTCATGTTGATGCTTTCTGTGGAAATAGCAAATAATCTGAGATCTCAAAGATGAAGAGAGATTACCAGGGGAGTTGCAAGAAAAGACAGGGGCTAGTTATGTTTGATGAACTAAATAAAAGTTTCTGAGGTGGAGAACAAGGCAATGATAAGCTGAATGCTGAGGCCCAGATCATGTGAAGCTTGGATCATGTAATCACCAAAACTGTTCCATATTACCTACTTCAGGAATCAAACTCAACTGACAAATTTATTGAAAACATTTTTTAGTGAACACTGAGAGAAATAAAACTATGTCCTATATTATAGAGCTCATGGGGTCCACTGTGCTCTCATCACCAGTATTTTGTGCAACTGGTCCCAAGGGACGAGAGTGCATCTTACAAAAGCCACCTCCCAGATGCAGACAATGTGTTTGTGTGTCCTGTGGCACCACAGGCCTCACTTCCTCCTGAAAGACACACAGCCTCCTGAGTCAGTAACTAATGGGTTAGGTATTGGAGTCAAGTCTTCACTGCCACACTGAAATGAATTAAAGCAGGCAGGAAAGCACCGGGATAGAAAGAAAGAGA
>PVJA010021504.1:0-35566 GCA_004027025.1 Myocastor coypus | reverse complement strand
ACTGAAAAACTGATTAAAAAGATGTGATATTTTATATAATAGAGTATCCTTCAGCTATAAAAAAGATACACTCAGGGCTGGGAGATAATATGGCCCTCTAAGCGCCTGCTTGGCAAGCACAAGGACCTGGCTTCAATCCTCTGTACCACATGCTGTGCCAACCCTAGGACCATGGGTGTGCTGTGCTGGTCAGCAATAACAGTCATGGTGGTGCCTGCCTGTAATCCCAGCCCTGGGGAGGCTGAAGCAGGAAGATCCCTTCAAGTCTGAGCTCTGCACCAAATAAGGAAGTAAGTAAATAGATAAACAGATTTTCAAAAACTTAAAAAAGATACACTCCAGGCTTTCATAGGCAAATTGATATAAGTAGAGGCCATGCTCATGACTGAAATGAATCACACGCACATGTGTAGGTATTCGATTGCTTCCCTAGAGGAAGAACAATTGGGACGGGTGAATTCAGAGAAGAAAGGAAGAAGGAAGGCAAACATATATATTTATATACACAGGATAGCTAGTATTATTGGACTACTAACTGCTATTTGATTTTGAAGAGAGCAATTATTGCTTAAAATTTTTATTTTGGCCAATTTTATATGCTTATATTTGATAATCTGAGCAACTACTTTGAAGACAATGTGAAAAACAGGATTGCTCAATTCCTACATTTGTATTTTTTGTATATCTGTATCACTTCTAATGTTTTATTCTAAAAAAAAAAAAGCTCTTCAAGTAAAAAAGAAGCACATTTACCTCAGGAAGCAAGCCACTGACTGACAGCTCAAAGGACGGAAAAAGATCTTTCTTGCAGTGGGAACCCAGAAGAAAGCAGCGGTAGCTGTTCTATTTGCAGATAGCATGAATTTCATTTCTTTTTTATTTTATTTTATTTTATTTTATTTATTTATTTCACAGTAATTAATACATTGCATGATTACTTGTGTGAACGTCATTAGTACAGATCTTTCTTGTCATTGTACGAAGAGAAAGTAGCAGTATAGATAGTCCAGTAGTCCATAACAGCAGTGGATTATCAGCTCATCTGGCATTACGACAGTATCAATTTCAAACCACGAATGATTAAAATACATAAGGCCACTATCTGCTTGCAAGGGGAAAACTTTATTTTTTTAAAGAATTCTTTTTTTTTTTTTTTTGCAGAACTGGGGTTTGAACTCATGACCTTGTACTTGCCAGGCAGGTACTCTTGCCACAGAGCCATCTCCCCAGCCCCGCACGGGGAAAACTTTAAAAGGAAGAGATAAGAACCATAAATATGTATACACCCAATGGGACCGCACAGCTATACAAAGGAATTATTAATAGATACAGAAATCAAATAAGGATAGCATAATTGTCAAGGGAGACCTTAACACTCCATTGTCACAAAGAGATAGATGAACCAGACAAAAAAAATCAGCAAAGCAATATCAGATTTGAACCAAACTTGTGCACAAATGCACTTAGTAGATGTTTTCAGGCCATTCCATGCAGTATCATCAGAGTATATATTCTTCTCAGCTGTGCATGGAGCATTCTCTAAATCCAACCATGTCCTAACCCACAGAACATACTTAAGTAAATGAAAAATGATTGAAATCACTCCATCCATATTGTTTGATCATAGTGTGATGAAATGGAAATTAATGGAAATTGAACCCTCCCACGTGCATAAATACATAGGAATTAATTCATGCTTTCCTGAACACAGGTGAAACAGAGGAAGAAATTAGTCAGTATCTGCAACTAAGTACCAAAGCAGGTACAACATTACAGCACGTATGGGACACAGTGAAAGCAGTCCTAAGAGGGCAATTTATACTGGTGAATTCTCACATGAGGAAAACAGAATAAGCAGAAATAAACAACAGTGTTATATTGCAAGCTTCTAGAGGAGCAAGACAAACCTAAAGAGAACAGAAAGGAGGAAATTGTAAAGATCAGAGCAGAAGTTAACACAGTGGAGACCAAGAAAACAATACAAAAAATTAGTTAATCAGTGTGCTCTTTGAAAAATAAATGTAATTGATAAACTCCTAGCCAACTTTATCAGAAAAAGGGAAGAAAAAATCATTGCAAATCCTGTGGGAACTCAGAGGATAAGTGATTCCTCCTCAAAAGTCTTTTTTTTTTTTTTCTCAGAGTATGGAAAAATACAGAATAAATTGCAAACTATCAGATAAGTATGAATTACCAAACTGGGTAAAAAAGATCTAAGTATTTTCAGTAACCCAGCATCAGTTAATGAGATTGCAAATGTGTTAAAAAATTTAGTAACAAAGAAAAGCTCATGTCCTGATGGATTCACTTCTAAATTCTCCAAGAAATTTAAGATTTATAGCTAATGCTCTTCAAATTCTTTAATGAAATTAAAGGGGAAGCAATTTTCCCCAATTCATTCCTGCTACCAAACCAGAGAAAGATTGAAACCATAAAAGCATCTGTGAGAGTCTCCTTAGTGAATATTCATGCAAAATTCCTCAATAAGATCCTAGCAAACAGAAGTCACCAAATCATTGAGAAGACTGTGTACCATGAATAGGTAGGATTTGTCCCAGGGATGCAAAGATGGTTCAACGTACACAGATCAGTATATGTAATACAGCATATCAACAGAGTCAAAGACAAAGATCACATGGTCATTTCAACAGGTGCAAAAAAAGTTTTACACAAAGTCCAGTACTCATTCATGATTAAAAACTGAACAACAACAACAACAAAAAAAAAACCCAAAGCCGGGCGTGGTGGCTCATGCCTGTAATCCCAGCACTCAGGAGGCTGAGGCAGGAGGATCAGTACGAGTTCGAGACCAGCCTGGGCTACAAAAGTGAGCTCAAGGCCAGCCTCGACTGCATAGTGAGACCCTGTCACACACACACACACACACACACACACACACACACACACACACACAAAACAAAAAACAAAAAACAAAAAACACTACAGAAAATCAGAATATATGGTCTTTATCACAATCTGATAAAAGCCACCTATTATAAAATATAGACTAAAGTCAAAATTGATTGAATATCTAAATATTAAAATAGAAACCCTGAATTTATTGGAAGAGAAAGTAGCTGGAAACCTCAAAGACATTTGTGTAGGTGGAGACTTCATAAACAAAAACGAAACCTCATGGTAAGTACTCCAAAGAAGCAACCACTTGGATCTTATAAACATTTTCATGTGAAAAGAAGCCACTAACACATGAAAAGGCAATCCATAAAGTGGGAACATATTTTAACCAACATGCCCTCAGACAAAGGACTTCTATTCAGAACATAAAAATAATTGAAAAAAATCAGACCCCCCCCAAATTCAGAGACCCATTCCATAAATGAGATGAATACAGCCTTCGCAGTTAACTACAAATAGCAAATAAATCTATGAGGAAATGCTCAGTATCATTGGTCATTCAAGAGATGCAAGCTGAAAGAACACTGAGATTCCATCTCGCCCCTGAAAGAATGGCTGTCATCAAGAAGTCAACCAATAGCTCAGTGGCCCAGTACCTTGCGGGCAAGCATGAGGTTCTGAGTTTGATTCCTGGTATAAAAAAAAGAAAAGAAAAAAGCCAATGGATAAGGAATGTTGGAGGGGCTGTGCAGAAAAAGAAACGCTTCTCCACTGTTGGAGGGAGTGCAGACTGCCACAACCACTGTGAAAATCAGTGTAGAGATTCTACAAAAAACTAGGATTATAGGGAGGGAGAGAAAGAGCGAAAGAGAGAGAGAGAGAGAGAGAGAGAGAGAGAGAGAGAGAGAGACCGAGAGACAGAGATAGAGACAGAGAGAGACAGACAGAGACAGAGAGACAGAGAGACTTAAGGTAGCTCTACTATGCATTTTGTATTAGTTCATTGAAAAGTTCCTGCCTATGTTACCTTATCTAGTTTTTGTGACTATATCTTGCCATCTAAACTACTGTTTTGATGATAGCAAGCAATGTACTAACAATTGTTACTCTCACATTATTTTGTTTTGGACTTTTCTGTCATTGTTATTAATGTTTATTTTCTGTTAAATAGAAAATGAATAGTTCTATCAGTTATTCTCTAATCTCTCTCTATGCATGTACATATATAGGTATTTATACATCTATGTATACATACATGTATACATACATACATGTATACATACATGTATACATGTAAGGCAGAAGGCAGAGAGAGAGAAAGAGAACAGAGAGGTAGAGATCCTATTCCATTCTGCCATTGTGTAGAATCTTACGCGCAATTACCTCTTTACAATGGGGACACAACGAAATCTTATAAAATCAGAATTTCAGAAGCTGCTGTTTCACTTGTATATTCTAAAGTGTGGGTCTCTTTCTGTGTGGTAGATCTACTGTTATACTACATATTAATATATGTAAATGTATGTCAATTGTTAGTAGTGCACACATATTTATAAGCATAGCTATGAGATGCTCAAACTGGAATCGGCCTAGGATGCCTCTACTTCCCATGGAGAAAGCCTGGCCGGCTCTGTCAGGCGCCTCTCGCAAACGCATACTGAGCTGCTTTTTGGCCTCCCGTGCGCACTAAGCTTATAGCGATCGCCAAATGGGCAACCCTGCAGTCACAGCCCGGCAGGCAGCTCGAGAGGACGACAGGGACATGGTTAGCAAGCAGACTAGGCAAGTATTCACTACTCTTCGAATAAAGCCTGGCCACCACGCCTAGTCTCAATGGCTGTCTCAGTGCACCCCATGGGCGGGGATGGTACAGGGCGCCGGTGATCAATCCAGTGGCGCCTAAGGAAGGGCTTTAATCCGCTGAGCTATCTAGTCGCCCCCCCCCACTTCTAAGCTTTAAAATTTTTACATTTCTTAGCAATTTTTTTAGCACAAGATCCACGTTTATTGTGAGAGCTGGTGGGCACAGAGCGGACCTGAAGACCTGAACGCTCTTTCTGTTCCTTCCGCCCCCTGCCCTCCTCCCGCCCTTCCTGGCTGTAATTCGCTTCCTCTTTTAGAACTGTCTGTCTCCTGGCCGCCTATTGTCTATCTTTTTTTTTGCTCTTTATTGATATTTTTTTATTTCTTATGTACTAAAAATTTTTTTAATAATTGATTTTAATATTTAGCTTTTCACCAATAAGACCCAGCAAAGTGGCTGATATCTTTATCTATAGTTACAATATAGAATTTCAAAATAAAAGTGCTTGAAAAATTAAGAAATAAGCATGAATGCTGAGAATGTGGACCCATGACCAAGCTACCCAGGGGGTGAATAGCAGCTCTTCAAGTCTGCAGTAAAAAATGGCCTCCAATAAAACTACATTGCAAAAAACGGGAAAGAAACAGTGTGGAAAAAGTAAAAAAAGTTGAGGAAGCAGAACCTGGAGAGTTTATGTTAGGCAAAGTTCTGGGCTGACGTGTAGCCACGGGAAGGTGGGGTCTTCTCTGAAGTGGAAGGGATTCACAGGTGCTGAGAACACATGGGAGCCTGAAGAAAGTTGAGATTGGCCAGAGTTAGTCGAAGCATTTATTAATTCACAGAAAGCTGGTAAAGAAAAAAAAAAAAATGGTACAAAAAGAAAATCTTTATCTGACAGTGAATCTGGTGACACAGCAAGTCAAAGTGAAAAAGAGAGGCTCCTGACAAGCTTGGAGGTTTTGCTAGAGGTCGTGATCCTGAACAGATAATTGGAGCCACAGATAGCAGTGGAGAATGGATGTTTCTCAGGAAATGAAAGATTCAGATGGGGCTGGCTTGGGGCTGGCAAAGAGGCAAAGAGGAAATGTCCTCAGATCGCAATTGCCTTTTGTGAAGGGAGGCTAATTTGGCATTCTTTTTTTTTTTGTCTTTTTGAGACAGGGTCTTGCTATGCAGTTGAGGCTGGCCTTGAGCTCACTTTTGTAGCCCAGGCTGGTCTTGAACTTGCACCGATCCTCCTGCCTCAGCCTGCCGAGTGCTGGGATTATAGGCGTGAGCCACCATGCCTGGCTAACTTGGCATTCTTGTCCAGGAGTTGAAGCGCAATAACTTACATCATATATATATATATATATATATATATATGTATATATATATATATATATACACACACATATATATATATATATATATATCTTGTTTTTTTATTTACTAGTGTAGAAAAAATATTCTAATGAAAATAAAGTTTAATATGTAGATTTTGAAAGTAGTATCTGGGGGAGCTGTTGGGTTTTGTTTTGCATCTAGCAAAACTACTGGTTACTTTGAACAAGTAAAGCTTTTGTAGTTGTTTCCTTATCCGAAAAGAGCATTTGGTCACCTAATACATTTCATCTGCTTCTGCAGATGCTGGAAGGAATTGTCCCTGGTCCACATCAGAACTCAGGTCTGAGTTCATATGCTTAGGGACCATTCTGAGGTTTTGGTTTGTGTGTGTATAGATAAAATTCTTACATAAGTGGTGTTTGACTTGTTTTTATTATTTTTTATTATTTATTTATTTATTTATTTATTTTTTGTCTTTTTGAGACAGGGTCTCACTATGCAGTTGAGGCTGGCCTTGAGCTCAGTTTTGTAGCCCAGGCTGGTCTCGAACTTGCACCGATCCTCCTGCCTCAGCCTCCCAAGTGCTGGGATTACAGGCGTGCGCCACCATGCCCGGCTTGACTTGTTTTTAAAGATTCAGCAAAACAAAAACTATGGATGATAACCTCATGTTTGAGATGTGATCATCCTGAGCAACCTAAGAAACCACTTCCAGTTAAATAGAAAGTTTTCCTGAAACCATAAGCATTTAAGTTAAATAGAGGGTTTTGTGACTAATTGGACAGTTCAAAGTAGATATTTTCAAAGCAGCCATATCAGAATCTGTATCTGCCTTCAGTCACAAAGATGTAATTTATTTCAAAAATTCTCCCCCCCCCTCCGAAAAAGTCTTATCTAGCTGGGCCTGGTGGCTCACCCCTACAATCCCAGCACTTGGGAGGCTGAAGCAGGAGGGTCTTGGGAGTTGAGGACCATCTTGGGCTACAAAGTGAGTGAAAGGCCAGCCTGCACAGCCAAAGGAGACTGTGTCTCAAAAAGAGAGAAAAAAATTCTTATCCCTACCAATAACTTCTCCATTCAAATAAGGAAGCAAGTCAAAACTTGGTTTGTTTAAATTCATTAAGGAAGACTTACCAAGGGAACATTAAACCTGCCTCAAGACTCATTGCTTCACAGAAGCGCACAAACGTCAGGATTCAGGTGTACCCTAGGACTTGGCTCACGGAGTCCTACAGAGTGGCCGGAGGTGCACACCCTTTAGGACCTGGCATCAAAGAGTGGACACACTTGGGATCTAAACTACTGACCCACAGGTTTTCTCTTCACCCCAACTTGTTCCTTCCATGGAGGCTCAACCTTTGCAGTATTTGGGTTACTGTTTTTAGCAGAAGCCATGAGAACAGCTCTGTAGTAGTCAGAATGTTATCCTAATGTATATTGTTTACTCTATTGTAAATAAGGGTGAGCGGTGGTTAATAAATAGCTTTAGATTCCTTTAAAAAAGAAAAATTAAGAAATAAAGAGTGAACTGAAGGGTTGAGCTATATATTGTCCTACTTATGCCACTTTCTGGTTATGTGAATAGAAATGAGGTAATCTGATGTTAATGTTTTATTATCAACATATTAATACATTTTAAATAGGAAAATATCAACATGGAATGAATTTGAAATGTGCTATAAAAGCCACTAGTATACTTATTTTTAAATAAATGTATTTAGATGATAGACACATAAAGAATTCATTTCTTGGGGGCTTTGACTGAGTTTTACTTAGACATGATTCGTGGATATATTTAGGTAATTGTGTAAGACTTGATGTTTTAAGAATTGAGATTTAAGGATGGGCTACAGCTGGTAATAATGAACACTTTATAAAATGTCTTTGTAGCAACCGGCAATTAGCTTCATTAGAGCCTACAGTTATTATTTTTTTTCAAAATATAAAAGATAAAACTAGTAGTTTTTCTGAAGATCCTGACAATGAGATTCTGAGAGTTACAAGAGTGGTGAATTTCTGACAGCCAGTACATTTCTTTGTTGCATTTTGGAAAAGAGATCATTTAAATAGTCGATTTTATTTAGCTGTAGGGATTTTTTTCCTTTTCCAAAAGCTCTGAGAGTATAAGCTGAGAAAAGCAGGTGGGAAAAAGCTTTGCAATTGATTTGCATCTTAAGAACAAAGGAATAAATGAAAATGTGACTATTGTCTTTATCTGCGCTGTTACGGTGCACGGTACCCGTCTATAGTCTTTTCCTGTAATGAGACTTAATAGCTACCTTTGAGATATTAATGGAAATTGTCACAGACAAGGGAGATATTACAGCATCTAATGAACTAAAGTAAGGCTACGCGGAAAGCAAAAAGCACAATAAGTGAAATCTGTACAAACACAAAGAATTTAGCTCGTTTCTAAAATTTAACCCTGTGATTGACTCTGCCACAAAATCTAATGAGGGAGGCACATTCTTAGTTACCTTTATCTAGTATCATTTGTCAAACACAATTAGTAAATTCTGTTTTTGTATTACACTTGAGTAAATTTTTAAGGGCTTGACTTTCTTTAACACTATCTAAAAGAATAAATTTTACGTAGCTCAAAGAGCAAGTCAGGTCCTGAAGTTTATTACGGCAAACAAAAGCATAGGTTGCAAGGGGGAAAATAATGCATTAGATAAAATGAAGGAAAATACTATGTGGAACAACGTAATAATTATAATTTATCTATACACCACATAATTGCTATTGTAACCATACAAACATGTAAATGTGCAATTTGCAAATTAGATGTTTAAGCCAGGTTTCTACAGTTACTGTCATATTGACTTTGTCTTTTCCAGTACTCGTCTTTGAGCAGAGCTAACAACCAGGAAAGTGGGGGCCCAGTATTGCAATTTCGTAGCTGCTCCCTTGTTTTTGCTCAGTTTAGAAGCTGAGCAGTGAGGACTTGGCGGGGCAGCCTCGCTGAGCTGCCTCGGACCCAACGAAACTTGTGGAATGGAGCTCTTAGGGAACTGCGAGCTTAGGACCCAGGCTGGCACAGCAGACCCATGTCTTTCTGGGGGGGGGCATTCCTCGAGGAGCACGTGGTACATATGCCATCCAAACTTCATGAGAACTAGATGCATGGGAGGCTGCAGCCAGGCTGGAAGTTGAGGCTGAACTGAACCTGGGATTGTTAAGATGCTTCCTTTTCATAGTCTTCAATAATGTAGAGCTCCTCAACAGATTCCATGTAGATCTGAAGAATTAGCTCACGAGCAAAGATTCTTTTGTCATTTGACCTCAGAAAAAATATAGAGGCTATTTTTGGTACAACCTTTTTCTATGTATATACTCAAAATGTTCACTATGAAGTGGTTGGTTTTGAAAACTGCACGCCTAAATTTTAGTCATATATTTTGGTTAGGGAGTGAAAAAAGTCAAGCTTGGTCCATTGCTGCCTTCTTCTTTTTTTCCTCTCTCTCTCTCTCTTTCAGACGTGTAGAGCATTCCCCAAATTTTTAGACAGTTAAAGCTTATCCCGGGCTTAAGAAGAAATACTTACTATTTCCTTCAACTGGGGATATTACAAACAGGGATTAGTGGCCTCTCACTTCAGGGCAGTCAGTGCTGAAGTGGCCTGGGTCATTAACATTCTAGCTTAAGTGGTCAGAAGCCTCCTTCTGCATTCCTGTTGAAAGGCTGCTAAACCCACGTTTGCTCTGTTTTCACGCAGACAACCCATCCCTGACCTTTCTGATTGGTTGCTGCTGTTCCAGGCACCGCATTTACAAATGATGCTATGTAATGATGAGACTCTTCTGCCTAAAGGAGAACTACAAGTCAAAGGTAAAATTTAAGGCAGACTTGCGATTGCTGTTTTAATTTGCCTTCCTCAGAAATAAAATATTCCAGGAAAAATTCAAAGGGACATAGAAATAATTTTGAACAAATTTCCTTAATTGAATTAGGCTAAGTATCATGCTGATATTTGCAAGTTGATAATGAAAACAGGTCATTTATGTCACAGCTAAGACAGACACACAGTGTGCCTGAAAGTGTGTCAGACGATGGCATCCTTGTTTGTTTTCCCATAAATTGCTTAGTGTAGGTCTTCCTTATAATAGCCTCGAAGAAATAAAAAGCATGCATTTGCCAGAAGACTACATGCATACACACACACACACACACACACACACACATATACACACACACATATATATTCTTTATCACTTTTGTCAGTTAATTTAGAAAATCTACAAGTTCCTCACTTTTCTAACCCTTCTGACTATGTGAGATTTCTTGGCTATATCTGCATCCGTTTCTCCACCAGGTGCCAAAGGATAGAATAGATTGTAACACTTTGGATACACACCCGTGACATGACCACAGCCTGCTTAAAAATACATGATGCACTTTGCAACTAATTAAATAATAATTTCACGTGCCTAGAATGACCGAGACACTCACTTGAGCTAGAACAGCAAGTATGTTAGCAAAACAAGTCCTAACCTGAAGAAACACAGGACAGGGAGAAGATGGGAAGCAGAGATTATGTTGTGTCGTACAGCCGAGGGGGTTAAGTGCTATAGAGAAGACTAAACCAGGAGCACCAGGTGACAGTTGTCCCTCACCCCTGGGCAGAGCAGCAGTCCTGATGCAACCGCAGACTCCCACAATTGCAAGTGCCTGGTGTTTTTACCTGGCACCCACTCCTATTTCGTCAAATGCTTCCCCGAAGTGACATTAATTATTTAGATATGACACAGTTACGCTCTTTGGCAAGTCCAATTTAGTGTTTTTAGTTTTTCATTCCATAAGTTTATTAGCTGTCTTGGTTGCTCTTCTCTCATTGCTGGGACAGATACCTGACAGCCAGAATGAAGGAAGGAACAGTTTATTTAGCTCAGAGTTACTGGAGGTTTCAGTTCCGACTCAGCTGGCTCCAAGGCAGAAAGGCACAGGGCAGAGAGCAGCCGTTCACGGAGATGGCAAAGAACAGAGCGCAGAAGGGGCAGGAGCAGTGGTAACAGTGGCTACAGAGAGCGAATCTGTCTCCCATGTGGTGTATTCAGGCTCTCTGCCCCTACATTATGGCTGTGTAGCTGTATTGGTCAGGGTTTTACTTAGAGGAACAGAACAGACATAATATGAGGAGTGTGTCTTAACACAAAATATACAATCTATAAGGAATTTTAAGATTAGCTTACAGTAGTCAGTCACAGAGTCCAATGAGGAAGCGTGCAGAGGACATCTGCATGCTCCGGACTGAATTCTTCAGTCCTGAGGTCTGAACGTCCCTGCAGCACTCCGTATAAGTCTCTATCCATCGGCTGATGGGTCTGTGATGGAAGACTCAAGTGTCTGTAATGGATGCTGAAGAGTCTGTGACAGATGGCAAAAGATCCAAGCTGGAGGCTGAAGAGTCTGCGCTGCAAGCCAGACAATGAAGTCCAGGCTGAATGCGAAGACTGAAGCTTCTCTGAAGTGAAGTCTTGACTCCTTCCTCAGCCCTTTAAGAAGTCTCTTTGTGCTCAGTCATTCTGACATGGGTCCATTGTGCCCTAGGGTGGAACCAACCATACAGCAGGATGGGCCTTTGATCCCTCTCTAGGAAGGAGCCAATTATATCCTAGGCGGGCCCTGGTCATGCTCCAGGGAGGAATCAATTGTACCCCAGGGCGGAGCTCCCACCAACAGGGAACCGGGCCACTGAGTCATCCAGCCAAGTTGATAGAATGTATCAACCACTACAGTAGCACTCCCAGCCATAATCCCAGCAGTGCTCAGCAGAGTGCTGGTCCTGTGGGTCATGAGGTAATCACAATCTCTGGAAGTTTGCCCCATGATGGCATGAGGCTTTGAGGGGACTAGACACGAACCATCACATCAGTGCATGCTAATTTTACACTGGCAAACACCAGTAAGTCACTCTGTGTATTTAACACATCTTTGCTGGTTTCAGTCCCATCCCCTTTCTCTCCCATTTGTTCCCTTCCTTATCTCCAGAAACTGAATGCATTGTTTCCCATTCTTTTATTTTAATTATTTAAGTATTGGAAGTTTTTTATGTAAAATGAATCCTGTCATGTTTAGCTTTCTACATCTCAGCATTTTATTTGCCATAATGGTTGGGGTTTCTATTTCTTTCCTTAAAAAGAGATGTTTTTCCTCTTCTTTAGGACTTAGCAGGGCTCCAGGGTACATACACCCACACTGGTAGAGGCATAAATGCCCACATCCATGGTCCTGTAATATGATACAAACTCATAGACTGGGTGTGGTGGTGCACCCCTGTAATCTCAGTTCTTGGGGTGCTGTAAGCTGGTGGGTCACTACGAGTCCAATCTAGTAGCGAGACCCTGAGCACCCTGCACCCTGCAGACCCTTCCCTAAAAAATACCAGAAAAAAAAAAAAAAAAAAAAAAAAAAAAAAACCTCACAAAACACTCCAGCCCACAGGTGGTCTTAGACTGCTGGTAGCTCCCTTTGGTCACACAGATGTTTAATTTGCTAAAGTCCTGCATGCTTAGTTGGGATTTTCTCCTTACGCTCTTGGAGCTCTGTTTAAGCAGTCACTGTGCCTGCAGCTTCGAGCGCTTCCCCTGTCTTACCTTCAGCTGTTTTAGTTTCTTCTTTTGTATCCAGGTCCTTGGTCCATCTTGATTTGAGCTCAGGGTGAGAGACAAGGCTCTCCTTCTAATTTTCTTCATGCCGTCTGCAGTATTTCCAGGCCTATCTGGTAAAAAGCCTTCCTCCGGCATGTGCTTGCCTCCTTTGTCAGAAGTTACATCACTACAGGTTCCTGGTGTTTCTGTATATTTTAACCTACTCCATTGCCTAATGCTGTAGCTTTTGTAAATAAATTAATACACATCTTTATTGTTTCTTGGGCTCAGTAAGCATTTAATATGGGGTGACTTTTCTTTTTCTTTGGTTTTTTTTTTTTTTTTTTTGAGACAGGGTCCCACTATGCAGTTCAAGCTGGCCTCGAACTCACTGTTGTAGCCCAGCCTGGTCTCAAACTTGCACTGATCCTCCTGCCTCAGCCTCCCAAGTGCTGGGATTAGAGGCATGAACCACTATGCCCGGCTGGAGTGACTTTGCTGTTGATGATATGGGCTAAAACTTGTACCAGATTTTTCCTACCCAGCATGAGATGCTGGCGATTTGACTGTAGTGAAGGAGTACTATCATTGTGTAACAGCACCAATGTGGGCCGCTTGGTGCAGAATGTACAATTAAATCCTTTTGTGTTTGGGTTAAAGGAGGTTGGATGGGGAGGTAATAGCTGAGCCGGAGTCTGAAACACAATTAGAACTTTCTAGCAGGTAGAAAGCCTAATGAAAGGTGGGTGTGGGCCCCAACCCGGGGAGCAGGAGGGAGGAGGGGTAGTGTAAGCTGGCAGCAGAGGAAGCAAATATGAGGGCAGGGTTATCTGCTGTGACTGGGGTGTCACCTCCTCCAGGGCCATCAGGGTGAGCAAGATCAGAAAGATGTTTACTTCAGAGCTCACCCTACATGTGTACATGCGGAATGCGGGTGAGCTGTCTCCCCCCATTCCCTTCAGGGTTATTGTCTCGAGTCCCGTGGAACTTTTCCAGAGCACATAAGAGCTTAAATACTGAGTTGTTAAAGTTAAAAGAAGACAGACAAGCTGTGCTTCTGTTCGCTGTGCCGAAGCTTCAGGAATAAAATCATTACATATGTTCTCTTGCACAACAATATTCAATTTGGATCGAGCCTGTGTGTAATAACAGAATTCAAGTAAGTCAAGTTGATTAGAAATCCAGCTCTGGAGAAGAACTCACACACACGGCTTCATCCTTCGATGCAGTCACAGAGCGTTTCCGAGTGCTGCCGCCCAGGTATGTGCTTGGATGAGATGCGCGTCTCACTTCTGAGGGACGTGTTGTCAAACAGACGGGGAAATAAATAGATAATTTTAAAACATTGAGGCAAATTATAAGGCATATCAGCACATGTGGATCGCTTGGCAGCACGGAATCATATTTTCCCTGAATTGTGCATGATTTCCTGGTTGAATTTCAGCTGTCTGGAAGACTGAGCAGGGAGCATGCGCAGTAGACAGAGACTAAGCAAAAGCAGGCCTCTCTGCAATGCTCGCCGCAGCGCACAAATCTAAACTTCACGGACCGTCAGGTGAAGCTAGGAGCTAGTCAGGAGCTCCTCAGCCCAGACGGAGCCTTGTGGCCCTGGTAGGGACCTGGAATGAGTTCTGTAGTCAGGCAATCATTCAACAGTTCTGACAGCTGGAAGGCTTAAGTGTTGTGCTCTAGGATGGAGAAGAGACCTCAGCCGCGGAGGGCAGGACCATGAGGGCAGGAGAGAGAGAGGGAGGAGGAGATGGAGGGGGAGGGGAGGGGGGAGGGAAAGGGAAGGGGAGAGGAGGGGAAGAAGGAGAGGGAGAGGAAGAGGAAGTAGGAGAGGGAGGGAGAGGGACAGGGAGAGAGATGTGACTTGGGCAAGCGGTGGTAGGAGTGTAGAGAATAGGAGAAACACAGGAAGTTTTCCTAAAATTTAACCTGAACAAAAATTAGTGCTTTAGCCGGGCGTGGTGGCTCACGCCTGTAATCCCAGCACTTGGGAGGCTGAGGCAGGAGGATTGGTGCGAGTTCGAGACCAGCCTGGGCTACAAAAGTGAGCGCAGGACCAGCCTCAACTGCATAGCGAGACCCTGTCTCAAAAAGACAAAAAAAAAAAAAAAAAAAAAAAATTAGTGCTTGATTCTGAGGGCTTGGAGAAATGGAGTATCTAGGCCATGATGCTTTTCTAAGGAATCCTCTAGGGATCACAAAAGTGAAGCACATGTGCCTTTGCTTCTCTAAGCTTCGTTTGTGTGTTTGGTGCTGACACATTTAGTGTCAGCAGGATTCCCAGGGTTGGTTGCTTGGTATCTTTTTATGTCTATGTGCTCTGCTTCCAAAGCTATAGTAGTGCTTATAAGGATAAAGCTATGTCTAATAATCTCTTCATACAGAGTACAGCAAGGCTTTATTAAGTCTGTATCAGAATTAAAGCATCTGCAAGCAGGCACAGGGGCTAGGGGTTTGATCCCGGGCCTGGTGTGCTGCCCCACCCCCTGGGCACTGAGATGGCAACTGAGACTGGTCGTGGTGGCTTGCGCCTGTAATCCCAGTTCTTGGGAGGCTTTAAACAGGTGGATCATTACTAATCTGATCCAGTAGTGAGACCCTGCACACCCTGTATATCTTTCCCTAAAATACTTAAAAAAGGTCTCTATCAATGATTTGCATTATTAATTCAGCTAAGGTTGCAAGCTGTGGGCCATATAATATCCATATATTCATGTGATGTCATGGTAAGTACAGGGAGGCATTTCTAGAATCTCTCTAAAATACTACCTTTATGTGTATCACATGAGGATAGGCACCGTGAGACTTAGAATGTATTCCTTTTTAAACTTTGGCACCATAGCCTCATTTATTAATACTCAGAGAGACCTTGTTTACTATATGGACTGTAGTCTGCAGAAATGAGCCATGCATTTCCCGGCCTACATTAGTGTTTGCAGGCAGATGTGCCAATTTCACACCTGACTCAGATTCTTCCTGCTAATTACTCTGATGTATGATGCCAATAGTGCTACCAGACTTAGCTGGGGGCTTTCTGACTTCTTGCAGTGTGACTTAAAAGGCAAACACGAACTGCATCTTTAAACCGAAATCTAGGGGCTGGCGAGATAGCTCAGCTTTTTACACAGGCTTAGGCAACCCCAGGGACAGAGGGTCAATCCCTGGCACCACATGCTGTGCCAGCCCCGCCTCCCAGGGCAGGCTAAGCCAGCCATAATATAAGTAAAGTTTTAACAAAATAAAAAAATAAACCAAGGCCTATTTATGTAAGTACATATGATGACTTAGGGAGAGTGGATACTTTATTTTTTTAATTTTATTTATTTTTTTGTGGGACCGGGTTTCAAACTCATGACCTTGCACTTGCTCAGCAGGCACTTGTGCCTCGGAGCTATCTTCCCACCTCCCCTGAGAGTGGATATTTTAGAAATAGAAATCAGAAAAATTATAGTTCAGGATAATAGAGCTTTATATTTTTAATAAAGACATGTAAGCTTTCGGTCTGAAGGACAAGCTTAAACTGAATGGCTTTTAAGCATTTTATGAAGGTGTTTGCATATGCTGGTGAGAGAAATTTTAAATATGGACACAACATATGTAAATAATTTACAGATATTAGCTTCCATAAGTAAATGAATATTTTAATAATTATAAGTACCTTGCATCATTTTTGCGAATAGGAGGTCATTGCTTTATAAGAATTTGAAGGAAAAAGCAACATAATTCATGGCTAAATTTGTGGTTTTAACTTCTGAAATTTATCCCTCTAATAGTAAATAGTTTAATGTAGTCTTGCAGTAGCTAATATTCAAGGGCAGAGATCTCATAGAAATAAACTCATTTTAAATGAGATGTTTCCCACTATGAAAACAATCAACAGCAAGTTAGAAGGCGTAGTGACAAGTCATCCAACACGCAGAACTTGGATGAGTTTCTAAACACATAGAGGTGAAGAATGTGCATAGGTTCGGCCGGATAGCTCAGGGACTGAAGCACCTGCTTAGGCAGAGAGCAGGGACTGGAGTTCGAGCCCCGGTATGCTGTGCTGGCCTCCTCACTGGGCCACGCTGAGACTAGGTGGAGCACACCCATAGTCTCAGCACTTAAGAGGCTGAAAATAGGAAAACCACTACCAGCCTGATCTATGTAGTGAGACCTATAGACCTTGTCCTAAGTACATTTTTTAAAAAAAGTGCATATTTAAAGCTCACTATAAGAGATTAATGATGAACATGTACTTAACTAACATAACATTTTATTTTGTACATATAAAATTATTCTTTAATTTCAAAACAAATTATATCAAAATTTAGTGGTAGTAATGGGAAGGAGTTAAGTCAAAAACATTTTGGAAAAAAGGAGTCAAAAAGTGAAAATTATTTGATGCAGCCAATGAATATGATCAAGATATGGAAAAACATATTAATTTCTACTTATTAAAAAGTTGAAAGCGTTAGAATCACATCTTATAAATTCATATATTTACAATATTTTAGAAGTGTCATACTAGTAGTAGTTTTCTCCCAAACTCAAATGGCTTAATTCTAGAAATTTTATTCTCTATTTGAAATGCATATTAGGAAATACTCTCTGTAAGTTTACAAAGGTTGTAAATAATAAAAGAACTATGGCTCAATAAAACTTCTCTCAAAATTGGATTTATTATTTATGCAGCAAGAAGAAAAACAAGCGGGCTGGGAAGGAGATCCATCCTTCAGCCTGGGGAGCTGTGTGGTTGTCGGCTCGCATATTTGTAGCTGTGTAACTTGGCTCTGTGCAGGGGAACATCACTTGGGGGTCCTTGACTTGGACATTGTGATTTTTTCTTTAAAAAGCGAGTCTCCTACAGAAGCTTTCAGCCTCAGCCTTTAGGTAGTAAACCAAGCTTACCTGAGTGTGCATTAGAACTGTCTAATCCACGAAAGTGATACTCCATTTGTTTTGTGACATTTGAGTCCCTGTTAAATACTTTTAAATGGAGACTCTTCTCTGGCTATGTGGTATGAAGGTACAGAGCTAAGAGCTCTCACTTGCCATCAATATATTTAGAGGGCCTTAAAATACTTCTCTGCAGTGGATTCATAGTAATTCTCACTGCCTGTTTCAACATAAATAAAAGTAAGAATGATAATGTATCAGTGTCTAATAATCTTTTCATACAGAGCACAGCCAGATTTTACTAAGTCTCCATCAATGATTTGCATTATTAATTCAGCTATGGGTGCAAGAGGTAGGTCATATGAATATATATATATATATTCATATGATGTCCTTGTAGGTCCAGTGAGGTATTTCTAGAATCTCTCCTCAGTACCACCTTTGCCATTTACCACAGAGAACAGACATCCTGAGACTTAGAATTTATTCCTTTTTTAAACTTTGATATAACAGCCTCATGGATGAATACTTAGAGCATGTATCATAGTGATACAATAAATAGATATTTCTCCTCTTTCTTCTGCCTAGTTGTGAATGCAACAAGTAGAGTGAGGAAAGGACTTCAGGAAAAGATGTGTATTGTTGACAAGCTCGTAGGGTGTAGCTCAAGCTGGGAGTGATTGCAATGGATGACGCCATTAGAGCTCCCAGAACTCTTTCAATGGGCAGAATATATGCATTCAAAACTATTCTTTCATATCTATATTCTACAAAGGATAAATGATATTGTGCATAAAATCAACACATGCTATTTTTAAGAATGGAGAAAATAATGTTCATGGACTAATCAGAAATGTTCTGGGGGAGTGAAAGACTTGAGGTCACTGTCTATCCTACCATAAAGGATACAGGAAAGTAATCTCCCTGACAATGGACATGCTCCAATCGTATATTGCAAACAAAGGGGCATGTTTTGAAATTTTAAATGAAATAGTGTGGGGTAGACTCCTGCCCAAGAGTTTTGCAACTATGAGAAGCCATTTCTAAGATAGGGATGCTCTAGGCTCACCAGAGTGAAGCCAGTGTCCCAGTCTTCAGTTTGGTTGTCTGTGAAAGCTCAAGTATCCTGGAAGCTTCCCATGGAAGGGATTTACATTTTATAAAAGCATCATAGAGATATTGGGAAACTCTGAAAACATCATGCTGCTCCCTGCATGGAAACTGGTGCTGGGCAACAGGGCCAGGCTGACCAAGAGGACAAATTAGGAAGGAGCTGGAGCAGGCTAGACCACCTGGCAGAGACACGGCTGAGAAGGGCTGTGGAAAAAGTACAGGACAGTATTTGTCGCTAAAAGCAGGCAAAGAAGCAATTTAGAGCACTGTGCCCTAACTTTATCAAGTCAGCACCTGACACATATTAAAGCGATGCTGGTTTCTGAGCTTCCCTGGATGGTGTTGGTAAGAAATTAGTTAACAGCACTTGACTTCCCTTGCGTGTCAAGCCTGCACGGTAGTAGTAATACGCTCTCAGTCTGCAGGGTGCATTTTCAGTCATCTTTTGTCTTCCAAAGTGACCTTGATTTACCTTTTTTCCGTGTCCAATTGCTTGTCTGTTCTAGGTGGTCCTTAAAACTTGGGAAAAACCAAAGAGGGAGGAGGGATTTTTCCTTTCTCCTCAGGCACTTAAAGACCCCTAAAATTAATTCAATCAAATGTTTAAACAATTTCATCCTCCAAGCTACTTATCTCACTTTGATCTGTTCTGAATTTCCCTTTTGGGTTAATACTGCCTAGAGTTTCGTGTGTGTGTCTTAACTGTTTACCATTAGCACAGGAATGACTACACATCAGTTCTTTTTGAGAAATACAAAGCCAGATCTCCAGACACGGCACAAGCAATTCTCCGCCACGTTTCCCCCGGCCCACTTCCAGAGGGTGAGAGGAATTGTCCGTAAATGATAACTCAGATAGAAGGACATCGTATCTGCATGGGAACAGAAGAAATCCAGGCAAACATTATCAAGAATAAGAATGAGGATACTATTTTTTGGTATTAATTCTAGAAACCTTATTTACTATTTGAAATACATATTGCAAAGTACTATGTGTAATTTTGTAAAGGTTGTAAGTGAGCAAAGAACTGTGGCTCCATAAAACCTACCTCAAAGTCAGATTCATTACTGAAATGCCAATGAAGAGGAGAAAGATGAATAGGTGCGATATGAGGAGCGTCCCACAGCTTGGAAAGCTGTGTGGCCATCGACTCACATATTGTGTTGCACAGCTTGGCTCTGTGTAAGGGACACCACTTGGGTGTCTTTGACTTGGGCATTGTGATTTCTTTAAAAAATCTGAGTCTTAGCCAACATTTTGGCCCTAGCCCTTCAAGGTTAGTGAGGACTCAGGACATAGGAGAACCTATGCTGTAACATCCTATAACTCAGTGGTGTCCCAAATTTTCTGGTCAAGGAGAATATGGGACCTCAGAGGAAAGGGATAAATGAAGTACATAGTGTGTTTAAGGAGAGTCACCTAGAGAAAAAATATTCTCTCAGACTTTCACAGAAAGCAAGCTGGTCAAGCAATGGCCGTGACTCATCCCAAAGGCTGACACGAACAACAGTTCTACAAAGTACTGTACATGGTTCCAAAGTTAATCCTGAGGGGATTTGACCTTGGAAGATACAAAAGATGAATGTTTTGTTATACAGATCTTACTTTAACTTGCCCTTGATCACCCAGCAGAAAAGCTTAATTATGAGGCATAAAACGCAGAGCTAGGTTAGTATGATGAGCTGTAAGAGGCTTAAATCAATAGCCTCCAACATTGCCAGTTTCACTGGTAAACCAATGCAATTAAGGAACATTGGACTATGTATACAACTACTTACTCTCAGTTCAAAGAGAAGATATTTTTTTCTTTCCTTAACAATACCAATTAGAAAATTTATCATGTTCACACCCTGTGCTCTGTATAACTATTATGAGGATCACAATATGCCTTGTGTCAATTATTTTGAATGTACTACTAATGCGTTTTGAAACTATCATATTGTTTTTTCCTATTAAAAGTAACAATAAAAAAAGAAACAGAAAAAAATTAAAAAATTAAAAAAAATCTGAGTCTCCTACGAAAGCTTTCAGCCTCAGCCTTTATGGAGTAAAAATACATATTCAATTGTTTCCAAACCCAGACCATAAACAACAACAAGTGCAGAGGGAGAAAGAGGATGCTGGGTTTGGAGGAAACAGCTGGAATTCATGAGGGTTAGGGGATGTGCTGTATTAGACCACTTACCCACCAATGGTGGTTCACGTCCCTCAGCTCACTTCATTCATGGCACTGCTGTCCTAGTTTTCTGATGAGACCGCAGGTGCCTCACAGTTAGTGGCCAGACAGTGGGCTCAGCATGTGACCAAGGTTTGCATGAAAATACTGCCTCAACAACTTCAGCTTTCCTCCCTGTGCATTCCTGCCCCTTTCTCCTCCATGCTCATTGAAGAAGTATTAAAGCTTAGTGACCCATGCGTCAGGTCAACCTTTTAGAGTTCTTTTTCTTTCACCTCTTCTCCCCACACAAAAGATATTCACTGTAAGAAGTGGGAGGTCCTCAGGCTTATCCCACAAGCTCTTGCCCCCCCCCCCCACAAGTTTACTGGTGAGAACATCATTTACAAGACTCTAGCGCTTGTAACTCCTTCAAGGAAGGAGAGGATGAGGAGGAAAGTCTTTTATGCTGAAAAATGCTATGCAAATGACTTTGGAGGGAAATCACTTTTTTAATAATTCTAGTCTTTTTGGTACACTGAAGATAGGCTTACTTGGTGAGCATGTAAATAAATAATTTATTTATATGCATAAAAATTTTATGCATATAAATAAAAACAAAGTGATCAAAGGGTCAACACTTCCCACCGACCAAGTAAGGAAAGGCAGCAGAAATAGTTATGTGGGGAGAAATTAATTTTTTATCCTTTCCTATTTTTATAAATATATCAGGAAGAAATACCAATGTTGACAACGGGATTTAACTTACTACAATTTTTCCTCCTTTATCATTTTATTTCACTCTTTTTTATCTTTTTCCCTCTTTTGACCTACCTGTGTTGCTTAAAAGGAATCTCACATATTATCCAGCTTGGCCTTGGCCTTTCCTTCAGAGAAGTCAGCTCAGTGTGCTGGCTCCTGTCCAGCTCACCAATGGACACAAGATCTCACTTTTTCTTGTAAGGAGGCATTACCTAGTAACATTTAAAACATATGAAAATACACTTTTGCAATACAAATATGACATTTTAACATGGTCGTGAGTTTTAGCTTAGAAACTTCAGTCTTCCAAGCCCCATCTGAATGGCTTACACACTCTCTCCCTCTCTCTTTTCTTTCTGAAGGCTTAGAAGATGATTGCAGACTCTTGGGAACGCAAAGGCTTCCCATAACCAACAGAATCTGAGGAATACAATTCTGTTTTAATATGTAGATGCTGAACGAAGTGGGAGTATTTCTGGCTAAGTGTAAGGGGCTGCTCAGAGGACTGTGAACAAGATTGCCTTAATTTGGATTTCAGCTAGTTACTAGGTGCGAGACATTCGTGAGCTCCTCGCCTAATTTTTCTCATCTGTTCTGTGGAAGTTCTAATGGCGTTGCCCGCATAGGGGATGTGATAAGTTAACAACATAATGGACTTAAGAGAGTGTGGGGCTCTGCCTTTACAGAGTTTTTCTAATCATTTCTAATCATTCTTTAATGTCCAACTGAGAGTTGGTAATTTTGAGTTGAACTGTGGTTCCCATCAGTTCAGAAATTCTAGAAGCAAAAAGAACCCAGGTCCAAGAGCCCAGGTTTAAGATTGTTTTAGCTCTTTTTAAAACAGCTGGTGAGAAGCTCGGCTTTTCTTAAGAATTTGTGAATTTATATGCAGGAGGAGCCTGCCAGTTTACTTAGCTCAAACCTTTCTTTCTATTGAGGTGAAATCTCTGGTCAGATAGAAAACAGGACTGCTCTGTTTCAGGTCAAGACTGGACTTCAGGTCTCAGGGTCCTGTCCAGTGTCCCAGAAAACAACAAAACATCATTAGGACAAGTATTTGGTCTCCCGTTGGACACTGTGCCACAAGTTTATCCCTAGTAATGCCAATCTCTTGACCCAGCAGATGCCACCTTTCTATGACAACCTTGGTTCAGTGCTCGCCACCAAAGTGTAGCAAAGTTTAGTCATGGGTCCACACTAGTGTTGGACCTGTGTCCCTGGGGACACTTCTCACTTACTCAGGTTTTTTAAAAATTTTTTTTTTTTATTTTATGGCTGGCTCAGCCTGCCCTAGGGGTGGAGTTGGCACAGCATGTGTTGCCAGGGATTGAACTGCAGTCCCTGCAGTAGCCGAAGCTTGCCTAAGCAGGCGCTTTAGATCACTGAATCATCTTGCCATCCCTCTCAGGTTTTGCTGAAGCAAGAGAGAATTTTGAGCCTGTGAATGAGGGTCTAAAGCATGTAAGTGTTCAAACGAGCATGTTGCACCTGATAAGCATTGTTCTGGAAGAGCTCCCTCGTGATCTTCAGTTTAATTTTCCAAAACATACAGTAACACTCTGTGCTGGGGCAAGGGACAGAGCTAAAGCATTTGATGGGGAAATCAATTCCATAGAGTGAAGACTAACCTTGAATTTATGGCTCCAACTGACACAGTGAACTGGGAAAAAAATGGTATGACTCTAACATGTTTCACTTTAGTTTCCCAAAGATCTGCTGCAGGCTGTTGGTGAAGGGTATGATGTTGTCTGGGGACCTCCTATATAATATTTATGATTGTGGGAATGAAATCTCTTCCTACAATAAAGCAACAGTAGCTGTCATAGAGTGTAGTCTGCGTGCCAGGGAGCATGCTCAGTGCTTTATCAATAATCTTTAGGATATTACATCCCCCCAATAAACTTGGGTGCAAGGTATTGCATCAAGTGCTTAGCATGTAGTAGCACTCAATAAATAATCGTTGCTGGCCTGAGAAAGCCAGCTTAGTGGGAAATCTAGGAAGGGGAGGAAGCGGAGCTGAGCCAGGCTGTTGAGTCCAGAAGGTTGGGCTCTTTTGCCATCACCGTTTCCTGCTATGGCAACTTACCAGAGTCATGGCCAGGGGTGTGGCCTAGGTTGGACATCACTGCATTGAACACTTAGGTTGAGTCGGGCACACGTGTGCCAATAAGACATGCTGTGAAGCAAAGAGTTCCCATGATTTGCAAAGCAGCACCATTTTTGTTGTTCTTGCTAGTTGTTACGGATTTCTAACTGGTGGTCAGCTCATCACACACAGCTGAATTAAACTAGCATGGCGCTGAATGCAGGAGACCCACCTGAGGGCTGGTGCCAGCAGGACAGAGGCAGAATAGGGGGAGCTGGAAAAAAACAAAAAATACTGCTAGGGAAGATATTGGGAGAGGCTGCTGGAGCAGCAGGAAGCTGCTGGTTCTCTTGGGCTGTTCTCCTGGAGGACCTTGCCGGGCTTGTTTTCCTGATGAACTTTGGGATAACTTCCTGGCACTGGAGGGAAAGGTACTGCATTGCTCAGCTTCATGGAGAAGCTGGTCACCCTGGCTTTCCTGATGGGAACTTGGCTTGCCTCATCACAGGAGGAGCTCGGGATCTCACTGTTGCCTAGGGTGGCTGTGGTATCTTTTGGGGGAGCTCTGGTACTTTCCTTGAGTGTTGCTTCCCAGCTCCAGTTCAGATCCTGCAGCCTGCTAGCACAGATCCTTCAGTCCAATGGCGTAGACTTCTGAGTTTGCACCACTGACCTTTAGGCCTTCCCAGCACAGATCTGTGAAGCGGGCCTGCACGAGACTTTGCTGTGGATTCTAGGCCTCCAGTTGGACTTGTAGGAGGCATTGTTATGGGTTCTAGACCCTCAGCTGGATTCTTTAGTGTTAATGTGTCAATGGGTTTCCTGCACTTGTTGCATGTAATTCTTCAGATGATTTTTTATTAAACACTATAAAATGTGTCCTGTTTTATATTGTTCCTCTTGCAAAAACCCCAAACCATTACATTTAATTATAATGTAATAGAGAAGAAAATGAAAGAAAAACCATACACCAAAATTCAAATTCAGAAGCCATGATGCTTTCTTATATTGCATAATTTCCTCTTTCTGGTACATGCTGGTCTCAGAAATTAGGTTTAAAATTGTTTTCATGCCACTATTATGTTATATTGGTTTCTGTGTCTCTGTAGTATGTCTTGAAATTGCCTATTGTGATATCTTTAACTTTGTTCTTTCATTTAAGAATAATTTGAGAGACTGAGCATTCCTTATGCTTTTATGTAAATTTTAGAATGTTTTTCCAGTTCTGTGAAGACTGTCACTGGTATTTGTTGAGGATTGCATTGTGTCTATAAATCACCTTGAGTAGTATAAACATTTTAACAATATTAATGTGTCCAATTCATGAACATGAGATAGATCTTTCTTCTTTTTTTTTTTTTTTTTGTCTTTAGTTTCCTTCATTAGTATTTTGTAAATTTAAATGAAGTGTTCTCCTACTTTTTTGGCTTAATTTACTAGTGGGTATTATGGATATTTTTATAGCTATTATGAATACTGTGTGAAAAAGAAGTGAGCCATAATATTAAAGATGTACATTCAGGGGTTGGGGAGATAGCTCAGCAGACTAAGTGCCTGCCTTGCAAGCACAATGACCTGGGTCCAAAAAAGGAAATCTATGAGGCCAACCAGATAGCTCAGCAGACGAAAGTGCCTGCTTTGGCACAGTGCAGCATCAGGGGTTCGATCTCCACTGTGTCACCCTTGGGGTGCACTGAGACAGCGACAGAGACTAGGTATGGTGGTATGTGCCTATAACCCTAGTGTTTTGGAAGCTGAAAACAGGAGAATCACTGCAAGTCCAATCCCCGTAGTGAGACCCTATAGCCCCTGCACTAAATACATTAAAATTTAGAAAAGCAAAAGGACCCAGGTTCAATCCCTGGCACCGTACCGCACACTGTGCCATCACTTTGGCCATTGAAAGCAGGCATATAAATAAGATTAAACAATGCATTTGAAATCCCATTGCTATTGGACTATGGGTATAAAATCAGCCTAGAACTAACCTAAATGTCAGCCCATAGGTGAAGGGAGATAAAATATACATACATACATACATACATACATACATGTATGTATTCCCACTGGCCTTATTCCTTCATCCATAGAACGTTATCCAGCCATAAAGAATGAAATCCTATCACTTCCAAAATAATGCATGGGACTAGAGAACACCATTTTAAGTGAAATATGGAAGACAAATACCATATTTTTATTCTCAGAGGGAAATTTATATGAGTGATTACTACATGGTGGAAAAATTGGGAAAGTAACCAAAAAGGTCCCTGGATACCTGGTGTGCACACATACTGGGCTCTCCTAGGGAGATACTTATTAAGCATTGTAAGCACCCTCTACAAAAATAATTTTAAAAGAAACTTAAAAGATGATTGGACAACAATATGCAATACAGCAATTATTGTTGAATTTTTATCATTTTCTTTAGTGAAATTCTGTAGAATTTCTAATTTTTGGCTATTTTTTTTGTTCTCTTTAAAAAATAAACTAAAGTATAAAAGAAAAAAAAATTTCACAACAGAACATGAACATACTGGACCAAAGTGATTTGGATGTTTATAATCTTGTATTCTGTCTCAAAATTAAAATAAACTAAATTAAATTTATAAAAGAGGTTAGGAATGTAGCATGGTTTAAAGGCCTGGACTTAATTACGCAAAGGAAAAAAGAATGGGGGTGGGAGAGAGACAGAGAGAGATAGAGAGACAGAGAGACAGAGAGAGACACAGAGAAATACAGAGAGATAGAGAGAGAGAGAGACAGGGAGGGAGAAATCTTAGGGAAAACTGACAATAAAGACGAACAATTTTGAACACATTCTACTGTGGCTAATTATTTGCTGCATTAAACTAGTGCTTGTACTTGAAAATGAAGGTGGAGCACCTTTGAAAATCAAATGGTTAGTATAAAATAAAAATGTTTATATAAGTAAACCACTTGAGTACTCACAGCTCAGACATAGGAAGCCGACTCTCACCCTGCTTGTTCTGATTTCCCACAGGCACTGCAATGCACACACACACACACATGCACACACACACATGCACATGCACACGCTGATGCACGCAACACACATGCACACACACATGCACACACGTGCACACATATGTGCGCCTCTCAAGTGCTATTGCAATGTGGACTATAGGACATAACTGCAGTTTACATTCTTTATCAGTTTCTTCTTGATATTATAATATATTGACATTGTTTCCATATTAACATACATAATTTTTTTTTTAGTTGTTGCTTTGGGTTACGATGCATGTGTGTGCCGTGAGCTATTTACAGAGTAATCTCTAGGTTGCATTTAATTTCTTTCCACTTTTTTGTTGACATAATTGAAAGATTTCTGAACAGCTCCCTTATAATATATGCCATTTAGTAGCTGTGGGCAGCGCTTACAGAAAAAATTCCTGTAGCGGGAATCTAGATCAAAATGTGTGGACATTTAAAAATATGATACTGACTAAATGTTTCTCAGACAGATCGCACCAGCTGCTAGGGGAGTGAGGAATACCTATTCTTGTTTTCAGCATGACAGATAAACAGTGTTATGTTCAGTGGGCATTTATTTGATCATGAGAGTTGATCAACATTTTCCCCATTCTTCCGAGCTCTTTGTACTTCTTTTTTTCATTACCTGTTTATTTCCTTTGCCTGCACTCCTACTGCCCGAGTTTTTTTCTTACTGAATGGCAGATGCCTTTTGAATGGCCAGGGCATAAGCGCTGAGCTTCGCCTGGGTCCACTTCCCATTTCCTGCAGGGCGTTTCAGATTCCACTTTGATTTATGAGATTTTATTTTTGTACAGAATTGAAAAATAAATGCAAGGTTTGAATGCATTATTTTCCTCTTAAAATATTGTCTGTGCAATATTATTTGAAAACTGGGGGACACCCCCTCAGGACCCCCCCTCCTGTCTCTCTCAGACAGGAGCTTTCTTTCCCTCAATAAATATATTCTGCTCATTACAAAAAAAAATGTTACTTGGAAGCTAAATACCACACTTACATTTATATTTAAATACACTGACATTTATATTTATATTTATCTTCCCTGCATTCCTTTTCAGACTTGCTTAAAGTTATTGCAGGTCTATAATTCAAAGAGGGAAAAATCCTTTAACCTGATTGTATTACTAAGTCTTTATGTCATATTTTCTTTATTTAGAAATTGATTTTTAGCAGTGTTTCTAATTAATAACATAACAATCAAATAACATTCTTTTCCACAAAAGAATACTGCTATTTAAGACAAGAAGGTTCAGGCATAAATAACTGGTTATTGCTGATAATTGCTTGAGGTGAAACCCTGCGACATCACGTGCATTTCTTAGCGATCGTGGTAGGGCGATGAAGTCTGCTCAGTGCAAGAGCTCATAGAGGACCCAGGATGATCGCTCTCATTCTAATTGGAGATAAGCCCCTCTTTCATTCGGTTCTCCTGAAGGGCTATCTGTCAGGGGCTCTCCATCCTCTTCTATGCTATAGGAAAAATCTGAGTCACGCTTTCAGTGCATATCGTTGGCGCCTGAAAGCTGCCTGGCCGCCAGCCAGGACTTCAGCCAACACACCCTAGCGTAATAACCATTAGGCATTGTAATTCCTTGGCTTCTCTCCTTCTGCTCCTGGCTGGAACGCTCGCTTCGAGGAAGAGTGGTGATCCATAGCCGCTGAGGATGTGTGGGTGCGGGCGGGCGGAAGCTGGTGAGACCCGCTCTACCTAAGGATTTATTCTAACTCATGGGAAGATTCTGCACCTACTCTCTAAAATCGGGGGAAAAAATTACTAACAATTAAATTGGAAAGACGTAAGCATGTTTCCTATCACTGGAATATGAGTGAAATATTACTGCAATGAAATACATAACTCGATATAATTTAAAAAGCTTATTTTAGTACAGTGATAACAGCTTAATACTGTACCAAATATACACAGGACGATTACAGCGTTTGGCGGTGCATACGACGGAGCTCGCAGCATACTTTCTAAAGGTAGCTGAAAGGACTACAGAATATCAAGTTTCAGGTTTTCAGGTTTTATCCTTCTGCCAGTTCAGAACCAAGGAATGTAAGACATGTTTTCGGGCTTTTGGCCAGAGGTCCTTCTCATACGAAGCATTGCAGGGTTTGGCTTTCGGGCTGCGACAGCCCTGTCCCCACCACGCTCTCGCAGCGCGGGTCTCACAGAGGCCCTTGCAGATGCGGCCGACCAAGCTCTTCTGAGTAATGGATAGAGCAATGCGTCTGGACGGGACGGAACCCTGCGGTGGATTTGCTAAGATGACGACTCCTATCCACAGCCCGTGGCCTACCCGCGAGAGCCTGTAAGGTGATTTAAACACTAACCAGACATTCCAATTCTTTTTAATATGCTCTGTGAGAATAGGTTTCAAGGAAATTGGCTGCTTGGAGCACAGCCATGTTCCCTGTGTGTCGGACTTGGGCCTCGGCTCGCCCCTGGCTGCGGTGCGCTGTAGGCACCTCATGCCATTTCAGGCCAAGCGCTTCTGTCTCACAGTGGACAGCAAAGCAAAGTGCTCATGGCAGGGCCGGACGCCTTTGGAGCGGAGAAAACGCATTCACGTTTCGCTCTGGTTTGGTAAGTGAGCTGTGGTTATGCTCAGACAACAGCCCAGAAAGCAGAGCAGACTCACGGGCTGCCAGAGTCCTGGGGCCACCAACTGGCTGTTGGGTGACTGTGACCTGCACTATTTAGCTGCGCGCATGGTTTAAGAACCAGAAGTTTCAGGAGTGATAAGAATAAGACTAACAATGTTTCTGTCATCTGGTTAATGCGTTTCAGGTACTTGGCCATAGTGGAGTAAGTTAACTAGATTTTGTAAACTGCCTTTTTTATTTTCCATTTTTCACCCCTAAACACTTAAGTATTGCTCAGGGCAATAATTGTTTTAAGCATTCATCTATTTATTCGTTTACTTGGTAAGGGTTCTCACAGGGCAGCTCAGAATCATAGTGATTCCCCTGTCTCAGCCTCCCCAGCGTTGAGATTACAGCCACACCACCACACCTGATTTCAGTGGCTGGTACCAGGGACAGAACTCATGTCCTTGTGCTTGCCAGGCAGGTGCTTGGACTGCCAAGCTGTCTCCCCAGCCTTTGTTCACGATTCTATATTTGCTCTTTTTCTCTATTTTATGTATAAATGTAGCTACAGCTGTGTCAATTACTGTTTGTGTAACAAAAATAGAACAAACTCTACTTTTTTCTGGGTTTAAATTTTTTATATAATTTTATTACAAGTTTATACTCTTCTAAATCCTCATTTTCTGTTCTTTATTATTTAGTTATAACACTTAAAGCTATATATTATCTTCTACAATAATTATGGTAGATTTCTATGTTTTCATAAAAATGTTTTTCCCAATTAACTTCTAATCATACTAAACATCTTTTACTTTTTACTTAAGGAAGGACTGGGTTATAGTATAAAATTTACCACTGCTTGCTTTTGTGAATGTCTAAACTGTTTGCAAATTTCTAGCTATATTATTTTTCATGAGTTAATGATTTTGGATATAATTCTAATGTCTCAATGTCTCAGATCAACGTGGTGTGTAAAGTTCAGGTGTGTACTGCCTGATCTCAACACACATTAATACACACACACTACTGCACAACTAAAGACCTCTGGAAATTGATAGTGTTTTACATTTCTGTATGTAGTACAGGGTCTATGGGCTCTCAGGACACAGATGAGACTCATAGTGATCCTCCTGTTTTCAGCCTCTCAAGTGTGGGGATTACAGGTACATGCAACCACGCCCAGTCTCAATCACCATTTCAATTTCAATAAACCTTAATTTTTTAAAACTCTTCCAAATGCATTTTGTATTTAAGTCACTTTTCTTTCTTTTCAAAACTGGGCCATTTTATTGTTTTTACAATTTAATAAATAGTTTTCTTGATGAATGTAGTTAAGACAGAAGACAGTTGTTCAGCATTATTCAAGTCATGGTCTTCCTGATGGGTCTATAATCTTCAATAAGTATAAGAAATTATTGTATGAAACATCTGTCAAACTAGTAAGACTGCATTAATGCATCCGTCATTTTCAGGATTGTTGGTTACCTGGGCATATTTACCCCAAATAACTTTGCCTCCTTGTGTCACCAGACCCAACTCGCTCACGTTCACCTCAATCACTGTTCCTTTGGTAATAACCCCCAAGGTTGTATACAGTGGTGATGAAGGATTCTTTTTCACACCAAGTATTGGCAGGCAAAAGGTAGCTTTCAGTTCAGGATGTGTTACATGGGCCTTCTTAAAACGTAAGCCCATTGGCCTAATGAATCTTTCATATTTAGGTGGTTTTCTTGTAAAGCCTTCTCCAACAAAGCACACTTTAGTAACCATCCTCTTCCATGCCTTCTTTTTTCTCTTTCCAGTTCGAATAACTTTTAAAACTTCTGTTTCTCCTTGGGCACGAACTTTGGGCAGAGGAACTTCCCATTTTCCCGCCTTTTCTTTTCGTTTTTGTTTAATCATTTGGAAAGTACTTTTGCTCGAGACTGTCCCTCTCTGTCCAGCAGGTAGGCAGGTACTGCTCCCTGTGGAGTCTTTTCATCGTTCTTCTGTTTGGTATTTCTCTTTTCATGCATCTTGATAGTTTTCTTCATTTGTATTTTCTCCACATGGCGCTGTTTGTGGTAGAGCTTAGCCTTCAGGCCAATCATTTTTTTTTGCCTTCTTTGAACATTCATGAGCCTCTCGACTTTCCTTCTTCCTCTTTTTCTCATGGTAATCCCAAGCGGTACCCATAGCGTTTACGGTGTAATTTAATATATTCATTTTGTGTCATGATGGAAGCTGCTAGAGCCGCCACGGGCGGCCTCAGGTGTGCAAAGAAACTCCCTAACTTTGCGGTGTCCCCAACGTATGAGCTGCCTTTGCACAGCCAGAAACAGGAAGGAGTTCTTAAGTCACTTTTCTAAAAAAAAAAAAAAAAAAAAAAATTATAGGGGTTGAGGATGCAGAAAACGCTAGTTCTTGAGTTAGATTCCTGGTACTTCCCAAAATAAATAAATAAATAAATACATAAAGAAATAAATACATAAATAAATAAATAAATTAATTTATTGAAAGTGTTGAAGTTTAATTATTTGCCCAATCTTCCATACCTATACCTGTTAATTTAAATAGGTTTGACGATGAAAATATGTAATACAACCATTGTTAAATTTTTGTTCTTGTTCTGAAATTCTGTACTATATATACTCTTGCTTGTTACTCTTTTTCTATCTTTGTTTCTGCTACTTTTATTCCTTAACATAAAATTAAAAAATAAATTGCCATTTCAGCACACCCTGAGAGGTGAGGCCTCCACAGCATACCTGGGACCGAACCTTGGGCCATTGTGCTCTGCCTAAGCAGGCGCTTTAGTCTGCTGAGCTATCTGGTTGGCCCCCCACATATAATTTTTGGAAATATATTTACAGATACAAAAACAATGAAGGATTATCTGCTTTGTATTTGATGGCTTAAAGTTAATTAAATTTCTTGCAAACTAGTTTACAACAATAAAGCTAAGTTCTGTGAAAAATCTATTAAAACCATAAATACTTGAACAATCTGAAGACAAAATAAAAAAAGAGCCACAGCAACCACAAGACAGGCAAACGATAAACCAGAGCAAGAACTTTAAAGAGTTAGCAACAGTGTGTAGATTTCCCGAGTTTGTTTTAGAACTTTTTGGATTCTAGCTTTGTCTTGAGTGCAGGAAGCACCCTTAAGAGCTAGGGTGTGGGGGACTAAAATTCTACTAGAGCTAGAAAACCCAACAGCATTTGATCTTGAGATACGGGGTTCCAGAACCAGGCCGCTGAAGCGAAGGGTAAGTGCTAGAGCTGGAAAATCTGTGGGAGAGCATTCCTGACTCAGGTATAAAATCTGTTCAGTCTCAGGTCGGCCACCAAATCATGCATGCGTGCAAGGGACTGAAAGGCTTCAAATCTGAACTATTAAGCAGACAGCAAGAAAGACTTAAAGTTATAATTGAACAAAATTAATTTATGCTCCAAATGAATAATATTTTTCATCATACTACGGCCAAACCCAGGGTTCTCCCACCCGAAGTTATGTAGTGGTTAAAATTCAATTGAAAATTACATAAAAGGAACAAAAAATTTAATAAAAGCATAAAGAAATGATACATATTTAAACCCAAAGAGCATCTTCTAAAGTGGTGTATATGTCCTGATACTCAATAGGCACAAGTTTTACGTTTGAATGTACAAGTTAAATACATTTAAAGGGGCCTGGCGGGATGGCTCAGTGGTCTAAAGCGCCTGCTTGGGAAAGCT
This sequence comes from Myocastor coypus, assembly GCA_004027025.1. Classification (NCBI taxonomy): domain Eukaryota; kingdom Metazoa; phylum Chordata; class Mammalia; order Rodentia; family Myocastoridae; genus Myocastor; species Myocastor coypus. Next base: position 2,664 of record PVJA010021504.1, on the reverse strand, counting down.
TGGGCAGCTTCAGGGATCGTGGTTTGATCCCCAGCACCGCATGCTGCGCCAGCCCTGCCCTCAGGGTGGGCTGAGCCAGCCATAAAAATGAGTGAATAAACAAAGGTCCTGAAACAAGAAAAAAAAAATTAAAAAAAAAATACATTTAAAAAGTTAAAAACATATAGTTTTAGAATGGAAAGAAAGGAATGTGGAGGCTGATGTGAAAAGCTTCTAATTGCCAAAAATGAAAATATTTGTCAGAAATAAAATGCCATTTAACTGTAAGCCAAACCATAACATAACTGTCCATGAGCTCATTCACACAGGAAAACAAGAGAACAAAGAATAAACACCCACCCTCAGGGGCAGATAAGCAGCAACTGTGCACCAAATGACCAGTCAATAGCAGAGTTGGCAAGTAAGACCTTTGAAACAAGTGCCATGGGGGGCCTTGTGTCTCTCTAAAATATGTCAAGAGGCTAACTACCAGTACCTGCGTGTGTGTGCAATTATTTTACAATAGGGGCTTTGAGATGATCAAGTGAAAATGAGATCACTAAAGTGAACTTCAGTATGATTCTGTCTGCGTGAAAAATAAAAAGTTATGCACTGAAACACACACACACACACACTCACACACACACACACAGGGATAATCACGCTGAGGCATGCGAAGGAAGCCAAGCACTGCTTGAAGCTATGGGAGTTGGATGAGTGACATGAGACCAACTCATGCTGCAGGGTTTGCTGAAAAGGAGCCATGATTTTGGACTTCTAGCATATGTTTTTCTTATCGAAGCTGTTGTTTGTGGTACTTTGTGATGACGTTTATAAGAAACAAAGGCAACAAATAATATAACGCTTCCATGGTATTAGGAAAGAGCTGTAGATAAATGGTTGAATTCCGCTAAGCTTGGCAGGCAAATAAAGTGTAACAACATAAGGCCAATGGACATTCTATTATGGTCAATACCAGAAACGTGAATTACTCCCAACAAGGTTGATAGCAGAAAGAAGGCAACAGAGTAAAGGAAGGATGAAATCAACGCAGAGAGGAATGGAAGTTTTCCATCTGAAAAATGTAGGTGGAGCTCCACAAGCTCATAGGAAAGTGTCAAAGGTCTAATAGGGAGACAACAGAGCCTCCAAAGGCATAATAAGAAATAATTGTACTTTTTATTTATTTATGTGGTCGTGTGATTAATCTTTCTTGCTTATATCTTACAATCTGAGCAGCTACTTTGAAGATAATATGCAATATAATAACCACTGTGAGTCTCACATTATCTTGTTTTGAAACCCTGTATCATTGTTTTTAGTAATTCTTCTCTTTAAAGGAATTATTGAAGAGATAGAGAGACAGCTCAGTAGACCAAGCACTTACTTAGGCCAATGCAGGGACCGCGGTTTGATTCCTGGCACCACATGCTGCACCAGTCCCACACCAGTCACGTTGAACAGGCCACTGAGACTGGGTATGGTGTCATAGGCCTGAATCCCAGCACTGTGGAGGCTGAAAACAGGAGGATCACTATGAGTCTGAGCTGCATCGTGAGACTTTGTACCAAATATATAACAACAATAATATATATATATATATATATATATATATGTAAATATATAAATAAATATTAAGGTCCTTGTAAATTAGTAAAATATTTGGTTGAAGAAAATTCCCTCAAAGATGTGGAGGAAATCAAGGAAAATCAGTCTTTTAGGGTTGAATATCAAGCTGTGAAACTGAAGATTAAAAAAAAAAATACACGTATGGAGCAACCAGCCATAAAAGCAGCACAGGGGCCAGTTTAACATTTTGTTGGAAATTGTGGAGCTAGAAAACAGCAGATGCATTTTACAAAGAGGAAAAAAAAAAAAAAAAAAAAACACCTCATAATTACTTAATGAGGAAAATTGTCTGTGTGAGAATAAAGCCAAAATAAGTTATCAAATGAATAAATAATAAGACCATTTCTTACAAGCAGATCTCTGTTACAAAAATAACAGGAAGGACAAAGATAACAGGAAACAGAGGAAACGTTTTATTTTCCTGATGATTTTTCTTCCTCTTTATGAAAAGTAGCCATTGTGTTGTTTTTTGAGCTAGGGCCTTGCTGTGCAATCGGGGCTGGCCTAGCACTCACGACGGAGCCTCAGCTAGCCTCGAACTCATGGGGATCCTCCTGCCTCAGCGGTCTAGGTGCTGGGATTACAAGCACATGCCACCGCACCTGGTTCTATTCTTTTTTTTTTTTTTAAATTTATTTGTATTTTATCATTTTAAATAAGAAATAACAATAAGATAGTTTCAAAACATGTTATAGTACATTCGCAAAAGTTGACACATTGCATAGTGTTGTCTTCATAATAGTTACACAGAGCATAGGGTGTAGACATGAATTTTCTGATTGATATTGGTAAGGAAAGAGAAAAGAAAGAAAAAGAAAAAGATAAAGTGAGAAAAAAGAATGAAAGAAAGAAAAAATATTTAAAAAATTCTTCTCTTTGAGCTGAGAGGAAGTAGCTGTATACACAGTTCAATATTCCTTATTTGCATTGGCTTACTGGTCAAACTGGCAGTGTTGGAGGTTGTTGATTTAAGCCGACTCACAATCAACATCCCCCCACCCCCCTTTTTTGGTTACACTTCTTTTTTTTTTTTTTTTTTTCCAATTCTTTTATTGT
>PVJA010021503.1:0-35503 GCA_004027025.1 Myocastor coypus | reverse complement strand
TTTTTTTTTTTTTTGTCTTTTTTGAGACAGGGTCTGGCTATGCAGTTGAGGCTGGTCCTGAGCTCACTTTTGTAGCCCAGGCTGGTCTCGAACTCGCACCGATCCTCCTTCCTCAGCCTCCCGAGTGCTGGGATTACAGGCGTGCGCCACCACGCCCGGCTGCATTTGGCTATTTTGGAAAAATATTTTCATGAGGCTGAGGTAGCAGGATTGCAAGTTCAAGGGCAGCCTGAGCTATACAGCAAAATCCTGTCACCAAAAATAAATAAATAAAAAGGCATAATTTGAGCCTGGTCTGGTGTAACTTTTTTTTCTTTTTGCAGTACTGGGGATTGAACTCAGGATCCTGCACTTGCCAGGCAAGTGCTTACTCCACTGAGCTGTCTCCCTAAACCTGTTCTGCTGCAATTTAACAGGACACTATTTCAAAATAAAATTAGGGGAAAAAATTTTAAAGGCTGGGTGTAGCAGGGTGTAGTGGCGCACACCTGTAATCCCAATATTTGGGAGGCTGAGGCAGGAGGATTGGTGTGAGTTCGAGACCAGCCTGGGCTACAAAAGTGAGCCCAAGGCCAGCCTGACCTACATAGTAAAACCCTGCCTCAAAAAGACTAAATAAATAAATAAATAAATAAAGTCTGGGTGTATAACTCAGTGGGAAGACCCTGGTTCAAATCCAATATCATATGTTTTTGTTTTTGTTTTTTTTAAGATTTTTTTATTTTACTTTATTATTTTTTTTTTCTTGTTTCAGAACTTTTGTTTCTTTATTCATTTATTTTTATAGCCAGCTCAGCCTGCCCTGAAGGCAGGGCGGGTGCAGCATGTGGTGCCGGGATTGTTCTGCGGTCCCTGAAGCCGCCCAAGCCTTCCTAAGCAGGCGCTTTAGACCACAGAGCCATCCTGCCAGGCCCCTGTTTTTGTTTTCTTTTTTTTTTGTCTTTTTGAGACAGGGTCTTGCTATGCAGTTGAGATTGACCTTGAGCTCACTTTTGTAGCCCAGGCTGGTCTCGAACTCACACCGATCCTCCTGCCTCAGCCTCCCAAGTGCTGGGATTACAGGCATGCACCACCACGCCCGGCTGTTTTTGTTTTCTTAAGAATTATTTTTATTTTATTTTTTCTTGTTTCGGAACTTTTGTTTGTTTATTTATTTATTTTTATGACCTGCTCAGCCTGCCCTGAGGGCAGGGCTGGCACAGCATGTGGTGCTGGGGATCAAACCACGGTCCCTGCAGCTGCCTAAGCTTTCCTAAGCAGGCACTTTAGTCCAGTGAGCCATCCTGCCGGACCCCTCCCATATCATATGTTAAGAGGGGAAGATATTAGATTAAATCATTCTTTTCAAAATTTTACTTATTTATTTATTTATTTATTGCATTATGGCCAGCTCAGCCTGCCCTGGAGGTGGGGCTGGCACATCATGTGGTGCCGGGGATCAAACCTCCGTCCCTGAAGTTGCCTAAGCTTTCCTAAACAAGTGCTTTAGACTGCTGAACCATCTTGCCAGCCCCAATTAAATTGTTCTTGTTCATTCCTTTTATTTTTTATTTTTTATTTATTTTTTTTTTTTTTGGTGGGACCAGGGTTTGAACTCACGACCTTGCACTTGCCCAGCAGGCACTTGTGCCTCGGAGCTATCTCCCCAGCCCATTCCTTTTAAATTATGAAATTAAGGTGGGTGTGGTGGCGCATGCCTGTAATCCCAGCACTTGGAAGGCTGAGGCAGGAGGATCAGTGTGAGTTCGAGACCAGCCTGGGCCACAAAAGTGAATTCAAGGCCAGCCTGAACTGCATAGTGAGACCTTGTCTCAAAAAGACAAAAAGACCAAAAAAAAAAAAAACAATTATGAGTGTAGGATGAGGAGATAGCTCAGTGGCTCAAATGCCTGTTGGGCAAGCACAAGGTTTTGAGAGAGAGAGAGAGAGAGAGAGAGAGAGAGAGAGAGAGAGAGAGAGAGAGAGAGATTATGTATGTACCTCCCTGACTAAGAACATAATCATGTAGGATGGTCAAATAGATGGTCATCTGTGGATGTACAAAACATATTTTGTTGCCTGGCTTGGTGGTTCCTCAAGAGAATGAGGCAGGAAGTTTCTTGAGAGTTCAAGCCCAGCCTAGGAGGGGCTGGGGAGATAGCTCAGTAGAATAAGAGTTTACCTGGCAAGTGTGAGGGCCTGAATTCAATCCCCAGTCCCACAAAAACAAACAAAACAAAGGCCAGCCTGGACTACAAAGAGAGCTCAAGGCCAGCCTGACTGCACAATGAGACTCTGTTTCTCTCTCTCTCTCTGTCTCTCTCTCTCTTTATACACATACACACACACACACACACACACACACACACGCGCGCACACACACACACTGTACAATGAGCCTGTTCTCTTGTGTTGTTCAAATGGCCCATGACAGGGCTTGGGCATGTGGCCAGTGGTAAAGTACTTGCCTAGTATGTATAAGCCCCTGAGTTCCATCTCTAGTAGTGAAAAATAAAAGCATCCCATGAAAGGAGTATTTTGCTGGTCCAAGGCAGATTAAAAACACAGTGAACAAACCTGGACCCAATGTGTAGCCCAGGGTCAAGCCCAACTAATCCCAGCTTTCATGAGCTGAACCCCAACAGAATCAAAATGATGTTAGTAAAAATAAAATGTTTACTGTTGAGTACTCCTAAAACCATGGAGCTGCTTATTATGCAGCCTCACTGACAATAACTAACAATTGGAATCCAAATGAAGTCACTAGTCAGTATTATAATTGACAGAGGCAACCTAGTTAATTTAGGCAGGAAAAAAAAAAAAAAAAAGAATCTGCTGGTATAATGATTAGCACAGAAGAACCTGCACAGTATAACACTGCTGGACCCACACTGTTCTTCATTTGGTTGGTTAAGTTTTATTTTTATTTTTATTTTTATTTTTATTTATTTATTTTTTTGAGACAGGGTCTTGCTATGTGCTCCAAGCTGGCCTTGAACCCGTGGTGCTCCTTCTGCTTTAGCCCCCAGAATGCTGGGGTTACAGACATATGCCACCACATCGGGGTGACTCTCATTGTTTTTGTTTTGTTTTTGTCTTTTGAGACAGGGTCTTGCTCTGCAGTTCAGGCTGGCCTTGAGCTCACTTTTGTAGCCCAGGCTGGTCTCAAACTTGCACCAATCCTCTTGCCTCAGCCTCCCAAGTGCTGGGATTACAGGTGTGAGCCACCATGCCCGGCGATTCTCATTGTTTGATCATTACCTTTTCTTCCCCCAGCACTGGGGACTGTACACATACCTCATTCACACTCATCACTCAGCTGCTGAGCTCCATCCCAGCTTCTAATTTATTTTTGATCAGCCTCTGCCTCTGCTGCTGTTGCTACAGCTCCTCCCTTTGCAGTTTTCTGCCACCATGAACTGCTACCCTCTGCCTTGGAGCCAGCTGAGTATGGAGTGAAAACACCACAAACTGTAAGCAAAATAAACTATTTCTTCCTTAAAATAAAAAGAAAAGCCGGGCGTGGTGGCTCACGCCTGTAATCCCAGCACTCAGGAGGCTGAGGCAGGAGGATTGGTGCGAGTTCGAGACCAGCCTAGGCTACAAAAGTGAGCTCAAGGCCAGCCTCAACTATATAGCGAGACCCTGTCTCAAAAAGACAAAAAAAAAAAAAAAAAAAGAAAGAAAGAAAAAAGAAATATTTTTGACCTAGCATCCTAGCACCAAGATTTGGAGACCCATGAAGAAGCATTCAATGGTCACCTTGAATGACCAGGCCCACAAGCTAGGAGGGGAGGAGGAGGAGGAGCCTGGCCTGCTGTGGCCACTCTCTGGCCACTTGGCTGGGCTGAGAGCCTCCGGGAGAGATGATTCAACCATGGCGATGCTCTCCTCACTCCTGAACTCATCCATGATGTTCACAGCTGAGTATGCTGTCAGGGGTCCAGTTGGAGGAGATGGGTCACAAGGGCTGGCCTCTGGAGGCTGTGGCTGCTGTGGGTACTCTGCCCCTGGGCATGGCTTCCTGGTGGCTGTAATTGAGCAGCTTTACTCCACTACACCCTTTCTCCATGATGTATCTGCCTTGGAGCCAACTGACCGCAGACTGAGCCCTCCGAAGCCTTTATCCGGGATAAACATCTTATTTATTTATTTATTTATTTTGTTTTTGTGAGACAGGGTCTCATTATGCAGTTCAAGCTGGCCTTGAGCTCCCTTTGTAGCCCAGGCTGGCCTTGAACTTCTGATCCCTGCTTCACCCTCCAGAGTGTTTGGATTACAGGAATGTGCCACTTCTTCTTTACATTGCAGATGTCATGTGTTTGGTGTCAGCAGTAAGAAAACTGGCCAGTACACCATCCCCTGTCTTGCATTTCCTCAAAAGTAGAGAGGATACAGGGTTATCAAGTACCTCAAAGATGAATGTCTACCACTGGCAGGAACCCAGCAAGGGGCTGAAAATAGTTCCTTAGAGACCAAGATCCTTCCTGTCCTGTACATTCAGCATGGCTGTCAAAGCTAGGGCTTTGGCCACCTGGAGGGAGACAGACCTTTCTTAATTCCACTTCTGATATCTGAAGCTGGACAAAAGCCCTCAAGGAAGTGCCCCTTGGTCGCAGGTACCTGACTGTGCAGAGGGAGGAAGAGTGGCCCCCAGGCTGAGAAAAAGGCAGCAAACAAGCAACGGGCCACCGTCTGTGGTCGCCTGGAATCTGACAGCTGTGGCTAAGCTCCTCTTTGGACACTTGCTAACTTGGCGACTCAAGGAGTTGTCTAAGTGTCAGCTCAGTCAACTGTGAACTGACAGTCAGCTATGCTGAGAGCTGCAGGTGGCCCACCATGGAGAGGAAGGTGGAGGGTCAGGCTGCAGGAAATGACAGGGGGATAAGCCCACATACCCAGCTTGGCCCTCCTCTGCCCTCTGCCCTCTACCGGTGTCCTGCTGGCTGAGCCCAATGGAAGACAGGGTGCCCACTGAGCTGGCCACGTGGACTAAGTGAGGCTTCTCAAGCCAAGGGTGGAGGACAAGTTGAAAGGATGACAAGCTGGGGTATCCTAGTTCCCCTGGAAGGCTAGAACCAAGTCACTGTGTTATGGGTGACTCCTGGGCCATCTCTCGCACTGTCCCTGGACCCTTAGGGCCATGACTCACAGTTCTACAACCCCTTCCCTCCACACAGCTTCTCCATGTAGCAGGAATACAGAGGTCTCAACCAGGCCCTTTCCCAGCTCCTCTGAAGCAATGGTCCGCAACAGGATCCCATCTCAGTCTCCCCTCCCTGCCCCCATAGCTGCAGGCTGAGGTTTTTGCCCATGTCTCACTGTGCCCGGTGGCACCCTAGTAGCCACAGAGGCAGAAACAGACCCCTTTATGTGGTCCTGGTACCCCTCCTCCTACTGTGGCCTGAGTCTTCCAAGGGTATCTGCATCTCACCCTCTGATTTCCACAGTGCTGTGCCTGTGGCTGGCTGCTGCCTCCGAGCAGGATGGAAAGGGTGTGCTGGTCCCGCTTGGCCAATCAGCCACCTGCTCTTTCATTCATTCATTCATTCATTCATTCATTCATTCATTCATTCATTCATTCATCCAAATGCCTCTGTGCCTGGTGCTGCCCTGAGGGTTTATAGACTCACTTTAAGAAGGTGTCCACACCCTGACTTCACCAAATCTGCAGCCCTTGGCTGGAAGGATCAACCTGGTTAGCCAGGAGGAAGAGCTATGGGAAGGTATAGTAGTTCTTCTCTCCTAGGACTCACCAATAGTGCTTCCCACGCAGCCAGCCAGCCCTGTCCAGGCCAGCAGAGCCTGGCCTGCCTAGTTGCCCCAGTGCAATCATGTCTACATGCTGACCTGCAGCCCTGAGGACAGGATCTCTTGCTATTTTCTTGTCCTAGTTTCTGAAAAGGGGCTCTGGGAGGAGGGGGCTGGGTTGAAGGACTCCAGGCTCAGTTCAGCAAGTCTCCCAGGGAGAATGCCCAACCCCAGGGGTCCCGGGATCTTGATCGCAGCCTGCATGGGGGGGGGGGGGCAGAGCTTAAAATAGTGAGATGGGCCTCTCCCCCTTCCAGAGAGACAGACCAGAAGTCAGGACAAAACTCTTGCAGTGGGTCAGGGTGGAGTTCAGCTGCCAGGTCTCTCCAAGGGGCCAGGTTTCTGGCAAAGGCTGAACCCCTCCTAACACTGAGGAAACCCTGAGTGTGAATGAAGAAGTGTCTAGTTGCACCCTAGCCGGGCCCCACACAGGCTGCAACTGCGTCTTCACTATCATCCATAGCAAAGCATTTACAGTCAATAAGGGAGCTAATTAATTCTCTTCAAAGACCTCTCAATTATTCATCAAGGCTACAGAGAGAGACCAATTAGAGCATACCCACCCTGCTCACAGCTCTCAATGTAGCAGTGAGGCTGGTCAGGACCACTGCACCAGGCCCCACCTACCCACCCTCCTCGAAGCCTTCAGGTCCCCAGGGTTCCTCCACTGACAGCTTTGTCCCTGGAGTCCCTCAGGGTGCCTGTTTTCAGGGGTATTCTCTTTCTCCCCATGACTTAGAAACAGCCTGGATCATTGCCCCCACTTCTTAACAGAAGACACAGAGATCCTGAGTACCCAGTAACATCTGGGGTGCAATAGTGCATCCAACAGACCACTGGGCACAAAACCGGCTGGTTCCAGGAAAGGGGTTTGTAGCAGGAGGGGCAGAGGAGGAAGGGTGAGAGGGAGCAGCTCTGCAGCAGGGATAGGCCAGTCTCACACCCTCCTAACAGCCAGGGGTTGGCAGTCAGCAGCCCTTTGGGCCCCTTAGGGCTCCGCTGAGGCCAAGGGGTGGGGAAGCTAAGTTGGAGGCACCCGGCAGCTCTGCACCAACTTCCTGAAGTTGCTTAAGTCAATCGCCAGGGCCTGGAGGGTCTGGGCAGGAGGCCTTGCCCCTGTCCAACTTTTCTCCTGCCTAGAGTCCCCACAGTGGGTTTTTACTCCCCTGTCTCCCCCAAACAAGAGATACCGGCAAACTCAGGGTTAACTCCCAGCTGCTCCCAGAAGCGCAGATGGGGGTGGGGGGCCGGGGCGGGCCTGTCGGGAAATATGGATTTCTGCAGTGGTTTTACTGGAAAAGCTGTAGCTGAAGGTGGGAGGGGGTCACCATGGCAACTTCTGGCTGTGGGAACAGGTTGGCTGGTGGGAACCAATTCTTCCAGGGGCCCAAGGGGACCCAGAAGGCCATGGGCACCCCATAGCAGCCCTCCAGGAGTCTTGGTTGTCCTGGGGAGGTGGGAAGAGCCTCTCCAGTCTGCTGTTATCTATCCCACTGCCTCCCTCCAGGAACGTCTCCCGGGGACTGGTGTCCCGACTCGGCCCTATCCCTGGGTGGTGCACCCCTGCACCTCAGCTGTCGAATGGATGGACCAATTACCAGGTGCCCAGTGGAGGAGCTGCAGCCATTTCAGTCCTCGAGGAGCTTCTTTGCTCTGGAGCAAAATTCAGGGGATGTCCTTTGAGACACTTCCCGCCCTGCCAACCCCCTGGGGGGTCTCACCCCAAACGGGGCCTGGATTCCAGCCAAAGAAAAGAGTTCAAGCCCTGCCCACCCCACACAGACTCGCAGCAGAGGAGAGGGGCCGAGGGCAGGGACAGAAGACGCAAATGCACTTCCAAATCCAACACCCCGCGTCTGCCGCTGGCTCGGGTGGACTTGCTGGCGGCCAGGATCGCCGCTGCTGGGCGCCCGGCCTTGTAGTGGGCGCCCCTTGGCCGCGAAGACGGGACTTTCCCTTGCGGACCACCGGATCCCGCAGAAGGTGCGGCGCGCGGGAGCCAGCCCTGCCGCAATGAGCCAAGGCAACCCTGACTGGCCTTGGGGCTGTGGGAGGTCAGCGAGGGTGCGCATGTGGACCTTCCAGAAATCTCCAGGGCGCGGGCTTGGGTGCAGGGCTGGAGCAGGGAAGGCGGAGGCCCCGCCCCTGCGCTCATTGGCCTCTGTCCTGCAGCGCTCCCCGCCTGCTGAACGACCACCTGCTGCGATAGCGATTGCCAGCGGCGCGGCGTGAATCCCTGCTCTCCGGGAGGCCTTTCGCGGATGATTGCTGTGAACCTCAGTCTCCTGCCTGTGAAATGGGCACAGGATCTCTCCTGTCCCTCGGGGTAGGGGTGCAGTGGGCACTGAGTTCAGCTAACACCCGCAAGGGCAGTGGGTGCGCCATGCCACGGTGCCCATTCCTTCCTCCCCAGCCCCGCAGCGGCCCCTGACCTCGCTTGGTCTGGTCCCCCAGGGCCTTGTCCCCCAAGTACAGGCCACTGGCAGGTGAGGTGACCCTGCCTCAGGCGTGACTCGCACAGGTGTAGCTTCCTCACCCACCGGGCCACCGCCGGGCCCTTCCTTCCCCCAGCAAGCACGCTGCTCAGGCTGGTTTGGGGGCATCCAGCTTCCTCTTCCTCGCTTTTTCCGCCCCCACCTCCCGAGCTCTCAGATCTGCGGAATCGGATAAAACATTTGGGGGAGATAAGTGCCGCATATAAATAATTAAGACCACAAGCGTATATGCCAACAACAACAAAAAGTTTCAAACCCCCATTCCGGGAACAGCGGCTGTCTGTGTGGGGGCCCAGGGCGGGGTTACACAGTCCACTTCCACCTCCACTGGCTCTTCGGGATGATCAGTTTAGGGGTGTCAACCCGACAGCCCGCCCTAGGCTGGGGGTGGGAACTTCCTCTCTGCTAGGCCCAGGGTGCACAGGGAGAGGGTGGCAAAAGGGCCCTAGCCTGGGGTGGCCCGGGGATGGCTCTGCACCCCACAGTGTCCAGGTGGGCAGAACTTCCTCACCTCACCAAACAGACTTCAGTGGCCAGCGGATTGTTAGCCACACACTGGGCCCCAGGCTTTTATAAGCGTTCCCTGGTGGGCAGCACTGCCGTTCACTTCCATCCCACCCCACCCTCAGGTCCCTTTCACCCACCCTGGGAAGAAAACCCCGTTTCAACCCTCTCTCTCTATTTTTTTTCTCTCTCTCTCTCTTTTTTTTTTTTCCGGGACTGAGATTCGAACTCATGACCTTGCACTTGCCAGGCAGGCACTTGTGCCACAGAGCTATCTCCCCAGCCCCACCCTCTCTATTTTCTGTACACATCGTTCAGTTATTTCCTCAATGTCCATTGCATTCCAGCCCCATGCTAGAGGTCCCAGAATACAGATGAAAGAGCTGAGGTCCCTTCAGTAGCCCCCATTTGTCACAGGACCAGTGACAAATGACAGAATTTTCTCAGAAATCAGGCACAGAAGCGACAGGGGGAAAAAAAAAAAAAAAGGAATATCTCTCCAGAGGGCTGGAGCTATCATGGAAGAAGACAGAGACTGAAAACCAGATGGGATTTCTCCATGTGCCCAATGAGAGGAAGACAAGACAGGTCTTTGGGCTCTGCCAGGGCTACCAACTGGTGGCTCTATACAAAGTTGGTGTTCCCACAGCCAGGGGGGCTAAAAGGCTCCAATCCTGGTTTGCTGTTTACTGGTAAGTCACTACACTTCTCTGATCTCAGTTTCCTCACCCATAAAAGAGTCCTAGCCCTGCAGAGCTCTAGGATGTCTGTTGAGAGTCCTTTCCTAGGTGGGAGGCAAAACCCTTGCCCCAGCACCCAGCAAAGACCCAGTAGATAGCATGGGGGCCTTGAAGGTGTGCTCTTGTGCGACCTCCCTCCTCGCCTCTGCGTACCAGGCATAAGGCCCATACCTGAGCACTTGAGGTTGCTGGTGTTGTATATGTACACTGTGCCACCAGGCCAGGGACTCTGGGAAACACTGCCTCTGTCCCCTCCCCTGCCTCTGTCCGGCCAGGCCTGGCAGGAGCACAACAGTGTTTGAAGCTCCTCTCTGCATTCCAGGGCATGTGCTGCAGCAGCTGTGGTTCTAAATGTTGTTCTGCTGTTCCAAGTGGTGGGTCCTTAGGGTCTGCCACACCCGAGGGCCAAGGCAGGTTCAATCTTCTCTCCATTCTCTGTGAGGGCGAGCACCCAGCAGAGGGAGGCCTGTGCCCACTGGTGCCTATATACATTGCCTAGAGGCCTGAGGCTCCCCTGCAAAGTCCATCACCCAATTTGGGACTTGCACAGCAGGCAGCCCACAGGTCCCCATAAGTATGGCATGCCATCCTGGACTGTGAGCTAAGTGGGCAGTGCGCAGGCTGAGATTTGATAAGACCTACACAGCGGTGACCTCTGAGCCCACATACTGCCCAGAGCGTGCACTTGCCAATGAAAATCAATAGGCACACACTTCCACGGAGAGTGCAAGTGTCTATGGCTGTAGTACACAGTGCTTGTGTTAGAAAATATTCACAAAAATAGGCCTTTGCAAAGGATGAGTTTTACGCATGCAACTTGAAATCTCCTCCTCCTTCCCGCTGGATCATCCCATGCATCCCCTTTGGAATCCACTCCTGCTTTCTCGTCCCCCAGCCTCAAGTTCCAACCTTCCTTCTTCCCAGAAATGACCCCCAAACTGCCACTCTAAAGAACACTCCCCTTTCCAGCCCAGCTATTGTATCCTGGCCAAGCCCCCGATATCCAAGGTATCCCTGACAATGCTCACTAAAGGACTGCCAAGGAGAGAAAAATTAAACCTGTCAGTGGCATAGACAAGGCCCTGAGGGGACAAGATGACTGCAGGGTTGGGGCTCCTTCTAAGATAGCTCTTCCTTGTGCTGAGTGCTGTGTAAGCAACATTCTCATCCCCACCCTGGGGCAAATCACTGACTGGCGAGCTCATGACTAGAGCACACAGTAGATGTTTAGCACATAGTAGGTGTGCAGTGCAGAGCAGTTATTCCACACACCTGGGTGTGCCTTGGTTTATATCAGGTTATGGCACTCATCACAGCTGAAAATGCCAAAAGTAAAACATGTACTTAATTCACCTAACTGACAGACTGTCCAAGTGGAAGCAATACAATCTCAGAAGAATGTCAGCTTCCCCACGTGATCTCAGGGTGACAGGGAGCTGTGGGTCTCTGCCGCTGTCAGCATCTTGAGAGAGTACAGCCTACATATTTCTAGCTTAGGAAAAGGTCAAGAGTCAACACTTGCTGTTATACCATTACAAAATGAAAAATCATAATGGATCCATCCTGAGTTGGGGACCATCTATCTTAGGAATACCACTCATAGAGGTGAGGGGGGCTGGACAGCCATTGCTCTTCATACCTTGTGATCCTAAGTGGCAGGCTCCACTGAGGTTGGGGAGACCCATGCAGCAGGGGGCAGGGTAGGCAGCTCCAGCATAGTGAACCTACAGTCCTGGCTTCTATCTACAGGATTTCGCCCCTACCCATCTCCTGGACCTTGTTGGCCTTTTCCCTGAGGCTCTGGCCCTAGCGGCTGCAGGAGAAGAAGGGATGCGGAGAAGGCTCTCAGGACAAGGATGCTTGCTTGGGTCTTTGCTCAGCTTGTAGGGGCAAAAGGAAGACCCCTGGGCTCTCCCGTGCACTTTGAGTCCCTGGAGGGCAGACCCTGCAGCATACTCTTCCTGAGTCCACAGCTTCTGTGGATCTGGACCTGCCCCAAATGACCACTGTGCCCTGTGTCTAGCATCTGACCTCTCCATCCTCCTGCCTGGTGGTGAGGGCCCAGCCAGCCTGCAAGGAGCTGACCCTGCTCCTAGGTCCAGGCCCAGTAACAGGAAGTAAGCAGCCCGATGCTTGCCGGTAAGCGAGATCCAAGAGATTAGAGGTCTTGCTGCCTAATCAGAAGCTGTCTGAAGTTGGAGGACAAGTTACTGGAAGGAGGAGGAAGCTGCAGTGGTAAATAATGTCAACTGAACACATGCCCAGCTGAGGAGCAGCAGGCATGCTCTGCTGGGGGTGGGGGGAGGCGATGCAGGGCAGGGGAAGCAGGTGCAAGGGTGTGGCCTGGTCTCCAGTGCAACTGGGGACACCTGGGAAGGTGAGGGCTCCAGACAGGCCCTGAGTAGAGCTGGCAAATTCTGAAGAAGCATAGGTCTCCAAAGCTCCACAGGGGATGCCTGGAACTCAGTCTCCAATTTCCCACCCTAGAGCCCATGTGCTTCACAGCCTCTTGCCTCCCATGCAGCCCTTGAAGCAGGCATCCAGCCCTGAGTCTGCTTGGCTCCCCCTGGGTGCTCCCTGCCCCACCCCCACAGCCAAGATTCCTGGAAGGCTGGCTGCTTCCCAGCGAGCAAGGGAGCCCCAGGGCAGCAGTCTCCAGAGGGTTCCCCAGGACTCCCACTGCAGTCAGGCCCTCCTTCTAGGCTTTCTGCTGGCTCCTCGGCTCCAGATCTGCTCTTTTGTGTCTACTGAAGGCCCCTGAGCTGCACTTAAGGGCCTGCAGTTCCCCGAAGCTATACCCCACTGGACCCCAAAGCATGGAGCTGCACTCTGCAAACCGGAGAGTGGTGTCTGGTAAGGCCAGTGCCACAGAGCTAGCATGGAGAGGGACTCCAGCCTTGTCAGTGGGAAGCAGGAGCACAGGAGAGCGCAGGGCTAGGGAGGCTCTGCCTGCAGGTCATAGACTTGCTGGGCTACCTCTGGTTCCCTGCAAGTTGATGCTGCACAACCCCTTTGCCATCTCTAACCCTTCTCCAGGCCACCTGAAGGGCTCTGTCACCTTTGATCTCCACCCTGACCCCTGCAGTTGGCCCTCTCAGCCTGAGCAAACAAGAGCTCCACCATGGCCCTCCCCTGTGGGAGGAGCAGGTGAACCCAACACATTTACATGTGCAAAGCATGGTCCCCCAAAGCAGAACCATGATGAGAAGGTTCGCCAAGCCTTGGGGGCACGGAAACCCTTCCCAAGACACGAGTCACACAGTGAGACAAATCCGTGTGACTACATGAAACGATGATCCAGCAAAACATTCTACAGGCAGGAAGTTGAGCTTTGGGAAGGAGGGTAGGAACTGAGGCACATGTGACCCGCCAAGAGCAGCAAGGACACTTGAGTAAGCTTGTAAGGGGCAGTAAACGTCCCTCTGGCCGGTCATCGAGAGAAGACAGGAGAGGCTCATGATCAAGGAGGGATCCAGATGGCACAAAGACAGAAAGATGCCACCCACCCAGCCCAAGACCTCCACCCCAGCCTGCCCGCCAGGATGGCTCCTGCTGAGAAAATCTGCAGGTGCCGGATGTTACCAGCATAGATGAGCGTTGGGAGATGGAGAGTCTACCCTTTAGGAAATGCCCACAGGTGTTCCGTGACTCACCACGTCCTTCCCGGAGTGTTCTGCTGTGGCAGAGGCCCCCACACCTGGGAAGCAGCCTGCAGTATGCTCCCAACAGCAAATGAGGACACAGCCCAGAGGTCTGTGGTAGAATGGAGGGGTGAAGTGAGTCCTGGGTAGACCTTGACTCTTCTCTCAAGAATGTGTCCCAGCTAAAAGGACACCCAGTGACTCCCTTCAAATGAGGTTCAGACACCAGCTGTGGCCCACTGCCATGGAGGGAGGTCCATGTGGTGGCAGAACCAAAAGAAAAGCAGATTAGCATGCTGGGAGACTGAGGCAGGAAGATCTAAAGTTTAAGCCCAGCCAGGGCAGCTTAGCAAGACACTGTCTCAAAAATAAAAGAGCTGGAACTGTAACTCTGCCCAAGGGCCCTAGATTCAATCCCAGGCCAAGAAAAGGAGGGAGAAAGAAAAAGAAAAGAAAAGCAGGTGATCATGACTGTGCAGTGTGACTGCTGGCAGAGGGAGGGGGCGGAGCTTCTGGAAGCCTGGCCAGGGCTTACATCTTCATCTGAGCAGCTGCAAGGTGAGAGTCCATTTGATATTTATATTTATACGTAATGATGTACAAATATGCCTGATAGGCTTTTCTGTAGGAGTGTTATATTTCATAGTCCAAACAGAAAAACAAGTGTTTTTATACTGCATAGAGGGTCCTGGGCACACATAGCTCTCACCCAACTGGCCCTGAGGTCACTGCAATGTGGCAGACAGGGTATAGGCATTCTCAGTACAGGGGGCTCTAGTAACTGGGGACAAGGGTGGCCGCTCTCCAGAGCTGCCTGCTTCCCACTTCATTCTCTGCTGGTTTCCA
Source organism: Myocastor coypus (assembly GCA_004027025.1). NCBI lineage: Eukaryota > Metazoa > Chordata > Mammalia > Rodentia > Myocastoridae > Myocastor > Myocastor coypus. The sequence goes on along the minus strand of PVJA010021503.1, from coordinate 21,487 downwards.
CTCTGGATTTCTTGAGCTAATTGAAGGTCATGAAATTCAGACTGCTGTCCCTTACAGCTCTGATGTGGGGTGACACCGATCAGGGTCAAGTACCTGGCAACCACCATGTACAACTGGGACCCTGATGATAATACAGCTGTCCTATGATGCTCAGGTCACGGGCATAGGCCAGAATCCTAGAGAGGCTTCAAGGGGGGAGGATGCTTCCCCCGACCTGTTTCCCAGGCCCTGTGCTATCGCCAGCTCCAATCTGCTGCCTCTCTTTATCTCCACAGTGCCTGCCTCTGTTCCCAGCAGCCGCTGCCGCCTGCTCACTTCCTGCCAGTGGCCCTGCGTTACAGGAATCTGCACACTGAACTTGGCCTGTGAATGTGTGTGTGTGTGTGTGTGTGTGTGTGTGTGTGTGTGTGTGCCCACACCCAGACTGTGCCTGGCTGGTGGAGCCAGTGATCCCTGGATACTGTGAGAGGCAGACCCACAGTGGAGCCTCATGCTGACCAGGGAAGTGCTGAACAGACAGTTCAAGATGGCCAGGAAGGGGGTGATCTGAAGGACCCCCAGACTGTCCTTTGAGGCAGGACCTCCATGTGTCCTCCAGTTGCACAGCTGGGGGCCCAGGGCTAAGGATGTCTAGCCATGAATCCCTGCCTTGTCCCTACCCATATAGTCTTTACCGAGTCTTGGGGGCCAGGCTCCAGGCTGGTCCTTCAGGATGTGCTGAAGGCCAAGAACTATGGGGCATGCAGAATGGCCAGGATAAACCCAAAGCTGTGGCCATGGCAGTGGGAGGGAAAGGCACTGCAGGCACCACAGAGAGCTTCCTCATTGAGGAGGGGGTGTCTCAGCTGAGAAGTGAAGACTGAGAAAGAGATGCCAGGGACATAGGCTGAGCGTCAGGGGCTTCGGGAGAGAAGCAAAGGAGGTGATGGAGAGGCCAATATACCCAGGGGTCAGAAATACCACCTTCTGGCTAAAGGACAGGTGAGAAGCAACAGGGGCTAGAGCTACCGAGTACAGGCCAAACCAGGACTGGGGCAGGGCCAGCTGCACAGCAGCATGAGAGGCCGAGAGCCCGCTGGACTAGACAGGAACCAAGGAGGCCTGGCTAAGGCACTGGCTGCGGAAGGAGAAGGACACAGCTGGTGCATGGGAACAGGAGGTGACCTCTGGCCTCTGGCAATGGGAACTCTCCTGCCGAGAGAGAGTTAGAGGAGGAGGGGAGGGGTGAGAGGAGGCCCAGGACAAAAGAGAGAGCAAGGAGAGTCAGCTCTGTGGAGAATTTTCAGCCAAACCTCATAGCTGTGACCTGTTCCCAGCTGCTGTCAGGATGACTCAGATCTCAGGTGCAGCCAGTAAATCACACAAACATATGTACACCCACATAAATACATGGACACACACACACACATGCCCTCCCATAAACATACATCCATACATATGGTGTGGGCACACCATATCCATGGATTGCACATATATACCCAGGTAGGAACACACCATATACATAGGTATACATGTACATACATGCACATTTTACTACATGCATGTGTGCAGACATGCAATCTATGCATATATACATGCAAGATACATGCTTGTATACAGTACACCTGCATGAGCCTTGGCAATGCCTCACTGTACCCCTTGTTCTCGTGTGCACATACATGGGTGTGTGTGCATGTTTGGTACTGGAGACTGAACACAGGGCCTTTGCACTGAGCTGTATCCCAGCCTGGCTTTCTTTTTTTTTGGCAGGACCAGGGATTGAACTCAGGATCTTGCACTTGCCAGGAAAGTGCTTATTCTATTGAGCCATCTCCCAGCCCCTCTTTTCTTTTTTTTGATACCAAGAATTGAACTCAGGACTCTGCACTTCTGGGGCAGGTGCTGTGCCACTGAGCTGTATCCCTAGTGCACCCCACCCCCAGCCTAGTTTTTATCTTTTATTTCAAGAGTCTTGCTAAGTTACCTAGGACGACTTCAAATTTGTGATCCTCTTGCCTCAGCCTCCCAACTAGCTGGGATTAGGGCATGCACCACAGCATCAGGCCTTGCCCTCTCCCTTGTTCCACTTTCCTGTTCCCCCAAGGTTGGAGATCCCACTGGGTCAAACTGGGGCTTGGCCTGGTGCCCTGGAGACCATGCAGAAGAACTTAACAGATGGAATCTGTCTGACTCCACTTGACCAGCAAAGAGGTCACCTCAGGCTGGGGAGATAGATCAGTGGTCTAAGCACCTGCCTGTCAAGTGCAAGGACCCAAGGTTGATCTCTGGTGCTGCATGCCATGTCAACAAGGGCACGGAATCAGCCACCAAAACTGGGCATGGTGGTGTATGCCTATAATCCCTGTGCTGGAGAGGCTGAGATAGGAGCACTACGAGTCCCAGCTGGGTAGCAAGACCCTGTACCAAATAATTAAAATTAATTAATTAATTAATTTAAAAAACATCAAAGAGGCCACCTTCAAGGGCTCAGGCCCACCCAAGAAGAAAGGCCCAGTTTGGTGACCAGGTAGGTTGCCAAGGCAAGGTTCTCAGGGTTCAGGCTCTTCTAGCCTCCATGCCCTGACACCTCCCCAAGCTGCTGGGAGAATTAGGGAAACCACCAGGGGAGGCTTTGCAAACTGCTGAGGCCCGCAAGAGGCCATTCTACAGTTCTTCCCCAGCGAAGGGGTGCCTGGGACCCATCTTTCCATTCACTTTCTCCACTCTCCCAAGAGCTACCATGGCTGCTCCTGTCCCAATGTCTTAGCTACTTTTCTCTCTTTTCTGAGACAAAATACCCAACACCCAAAGTTAAAGGAGAAAGGTTTACTTAGCTCATGGTCTGCAGAGGCTTCAGTCCATAGGCAGCTGGGTCCAAGGTAGGATGGCGTGGCAGAGCAGCACTGCACAGGGGCAACAGTCTATGGCGGGCGGAAGGTAGCAAAGCAAGCAAGGGTGACCACAGCTCTTCCTATCCCCAGGCTACGTAGGACAGGCAGCACTCATACCTTAATCCTACTGCCCTTGATCCTAGTATCACACCAAGAATCCATCATGACATCCAGCCACCTCTGAGAAGACCCAGCTATGACTGCACGAGGTTTGGGGGACATTTAGACACAAGCCAGAAAAAACCAGCCACCTGTCTTCCTACCCATGGAGGAATCTGACACACGTGTGCACGCACACACACACACACACACACACTTCTCAGCCACAAGGCTAGAGTCAGACACATGAGCTAAGGGGCTTGTTTTCTATGAGTCAGGAATTTGGGGATACATGGAAATTATGGGTCAGGGCCTGAGAGGTCACACTGTGAGAGGGCAGAGAGCCCTTCATGAGTGGATGGCCTTGGAGCCACAGAGCTACAGGCACATGGGACTTCCACCCTTTCAGATTGCCCTTGAGAGGCGGCCCTACCCCAGCCGTTTTGCGCTCACCCCCTACCCTACTTGTCTCCAGCCACGCGAGACCCTAGTTTCCTCGGCAACTGGCTGCCTAAGTCTGCATCCATGCTGTCCCAGATTCTCCTCTGCCTTCAGAGGTCAGCCTAGTCCCTGCTTCCTCCAGCAAGCTGGGTTCTCCAGGCAAAAGGCCAGGATGGCCTGCTTCAGGCCCCCACCTGCCTCTGTGAACACCCTTGCTCCTCCAGTAGAACAGTATGGTGGAGGTACTTAAACCACCCCTTCAACAGCCCAGATTTATGACCTGCTAACTGTATACTTGGACCCAGTTACACCCACCCTTGTGTGCCCTGCCTGGCACCTAGCTAGACAATGCCCAATATACAGCAGGTACTCAATAAAACTATATCGAGGGTCAGGGAGATAGCTCTGTGGCACAAATGCTTGCCTGGCAAGTGCAAGGTCATGAGTTTGAACCCCAGCCCTGCTCCCCCCCTAAAAGAACTATATTGGATAGAAACTTAAGCTTGTTTTTGTGGCACACACCTCTGTTCTGTCTACTCAGGGGGCTGAGGCAGGAAGATCACAAGTTCTGGGGAAGCCTAGACAACTTAGCAAGATCCTGTCTCTACATAAATAAAGAGAAAAGACTGGGAATGTAGCTCAGCTTCCCCAGGTCCAGACTCTAGTAACATACATACACACATACACACACATGTACATATACACTATATATATAGATATGTAGAAATAGATATAGATATAGATGTAGATATATATTACACTGAAAGGAGGAATGGACAGAGGAGAGCGAGGAGGACCAGGAAGAGGAAGAGAAGGAACCAGACTGGGAGTAACTCACTCCCAGACCTGGCCAATTCTTCCCCAAGTAAGCTTAGGGAATTCATTGCCTTACAATGTCTGTTCCCATAGCTGTAAGACAGAGACAAGAAATTGTGTCTTGCCAGGCGTGGTGGCTCACGCCTGTAATCCCAGCACTCAGGAGGCTGAGGCAGGAGGATTGGTACGAGTTCAAGACCAGCCTGGGCTACAAAAGTGAGCTCAAGGCCAGCCTCAACTGCATAGCGAGACCCTGTCTCAAAAAGACAAAAAAAAAAAAAAAAAAAGAAAGAAAAGAAATTGTGTCTCCTCAAGTTTCTGGGAGGCTACAAGTGGACAGAATGGCCATTTCAAAAGTAGGAGCTATAAACACTAAGAGCTGTCAGCACCAAAGAGCTCCAGAGCCCAGCAGCCCACAAAGACCAGTAAATCTGAAAAGTGTCCAGGACAAACAGATGGCCCAGTGTATGGTAAGAACCACATCAAGTTTGGTTCCATAAAAGCCTGTGTCCTCAGTTTCCCCCATGGCAAACAGAACCCTCCGTAGCAAGAGGACACTTGAACACACAGAAGGAAGACTACACTTGGCACGGGTTCATGATTCAGCCAAGTCCTAGTCCATCCCAGTGGCTGTTCCCTCTGGACAGAGCCAGACGATAGGCTTAGTCACCACACAGTCACAATAGAGACTGTTGTTTAGCGGTCACCTGCATTCCATAGCACCCTCATGCTGGTGTTCACGCAGTCACTAGGACTGAGCTGGGAGGGCCATCATGGGGACACAGGGTCTGGCCTTGCCCTTGGTCAGCAGCCCACAGTCCCTGCACTGCTAATCAACATAGGGTTCCTTCGCTCAATTCAGATGCAATAATCATGAACTGGTAAAGTACGGCTCTGCTGAAGTTACTAGGCAGCACCAAGTAACACCAGCTGTCAACAGTTGACTCAGCCAGCTGCCGGCTGTTGGCCTCTGTCATTGCTGGCCTCCACCATCTAGTGCCAGCTTGTAGCAGGCTCTTGAGGCTGACTCCTTCAGCTTCAGCAGCACACGGAGGTCTCTGTGACTCATCTCTGTGGGCTGCTGGTCTCTGGAGCTGTTCAGTGCTGACCGTGTTCAGTGTTCATGGCAACTTCTTTTGAAATGACCACTGTTCTATTCACACCGAACTTGCACCAATCCTCCTGCCTCAGCCTCCCGAGTGCTGGGATTACAGGCATGAGCTACCACGCCCAGCTTCTATTCACATTCTTGAGTAGATTCACAGGACTTCTGGAGCCCACACTGCCCAAGAAACAGTGCACAAGTAGTTTTACAAGCACACCAAAGTGAGTCTCTACAGGACCTGTGCTGGAGTAGAGAATGGCCAGTACACTGGATGGCGCACTCCCAGATTAAACCCAGGCAGTGCCTGGGCTGCTTAGGTGGCAGCCACAGGCCTGTGTCAGTGAGGGGGAGGGGTAGAATCAGGGCATCCTCTGGGAGCTGTGCTGTAAAGGCTGGGGTACCCTCCCTCCTCATCATGGTGCTCCCTCCCCTCCATCAAAATAACTAGAGTCAGGTGAGGGACCCCACAGTCTGGCTCTCCTGAGGAGAGTGGCATCTTTTCTTCTTTTTGGGTCCAGGGATTGAACTCAGGACCTTGCACTTGCCAGACAGGTGTTTATGCTGCTGAGTGATCTCCTCAGCCCAAGAGTTGCATCTCAACAGCAGGAGGACAATAAATAAAAATGTCCCAGTCCTTTGGAGGAGACATGGGGAACAAAGGGAGGCCAGAGGGAAGGGGCACAACAGCCACGTAACCTTTCCAGCCAGCATGGGGAAAACCAGAGCATCATTTGCTTTTGTGTGTGAACAAAGCCACTTCAATGTGTTGGCCAGAGGTCCGGGTCTCACCCACAGGAACACAGGCAAGCGGGGAGGTAGAATGTGAGCCAAAAAGGGAAGGAGGGAGGAGGAAAGGAAATTGAAAATGTTTGAATTGTGCCTTTAAGAAAAACACCCCTGCACCTTCAAGACATGAAATTACTCAAGGTTACAATGCCTTTTTCCCTTCCAGGAAACTCTAAAAAGAAATTTCTAAGGATCTCAAAGTATAATAAGAGAGCCAGGGGTGAAGGCACATGGGAGGCTGAGACAGGAGGATCAGTGGGAGTTCCAGATCAGCCTGGGCTACAAAAGTGACCTGCATAGTGAGACCCTATCTCAAGAAGGAAAATTTTAAAAAAGATACAATAAACTTGTAAACTGAGCCTGCACACTTCCTCCCACAGACCTCTATCCTCCAGGAAGCCCCAGATCTCAGCCCTGAAGACATAGAAAGGGCCTGCCTTCCAACCTAGCTCACAAAATCGGTATCCTGACAGACAATGTGAACATATACTAGTTCACCCATCTTAAGGATATCCCTCAAGACCATAACCACTCCTTCCCCAGTCCCAGTTCACAAATGCACCCCTCTGGAGAGCCCACACTCTATTCTGAGTGCATATTTTAAAATTTCTGCCTACTAAGCCATTAAAAAAAAAAAAAAAGGACTAGATCTTGCTGTGACTTTAGGTTGGCCTCAACCTCATGCCACTCCTCCTGCTTGTTATTAACTTTTTGGTATATTTGTTTTCAGTTTTTATTTTGATGTACGCCTTAATTACAGCCATTACAGTAAAGTATCGTAATGAAATGAAACTAAACTAAACTAAAGGGGCCCGGCGGGATGGCTCAGTGGTCTAAAGTGCCTGCTTGGGAAAGCTTGGGCGGCTTCAGGGACCGCGGTTCGATCCCCGGCACCACATGCTGCACCACCCTTGCCCTTGGGGTGGGCTGAGCCGGCCATAAAAATGAGTGAATAAACAAAGGTTCTGAAACAAGAAAAAAATAAATAAAATAAAATAAAAAATTCTTTAAAAAAATATAAAATAAAACAGAACATACAAAGAAACAACCCCCCCCCCAACTAAAATGCTCCAGCGTCCCCAGTAGGTTTAGTCTCCGCCTTGACGAAACGGGGACTACAACTCCCAGCATGCCGCGGGCACTCCCTACCATGCTTACGCCCCCATGGAACAGCTCGGACTACAACTCCCAGCATGTCCTGGGGCCCTAGACTGTGTCTTAGGTCCGGGAAGTCCGGTGGCACGGACCCACGGCTCCGAGTGGACACTCTCTGGGAAGAAAGGGCTTGCCACTCTGGGTGAGGTGGGGAGACCGGCGCTGCCTTCACCATGTTCCGCACAGTGGCCCGGGCCGCGACTCTAGGACCTGGGATACTCTGGGCTCGATGGTCAGGGAGTCGGGCGGGGGTCCCTGCCCACGTGGTGGACCTGCGCAGTGACACAGTGACTAGACCTGGGCCAGCCATGAGCCGCGCCATGGCCGAGGCGGTCGTGGGGGACGATGACTACGGCGAGGACCCAACGGTCCGTGGTGAGCCCAACGTGCGGTCCTGGGCTGGGGTCGTCCCTGAGACCCAGGGAGCTGTCCGTGGTGCTGGCTAGAGGGTAACTGGGACGAGATTACGCAGCTGTCATTGAGGGAGCCTCTGTCTCAGGCCAGGCTTCTCGTTCTGCTTTCTTCTTACCCAAAACCTATCAGAAATGCAGATACCCAGCCACTCCCACAAGATCGTAAATATGTCACCACAACAGGGCCAAAGAAGTGCTTGTGTTGACAGCAGTCAGTGGAGCATGTTATATGGACTGGAGGGTAGGGCTCTCCCTACCTGCTCATGGCTCACAGGGAATGGGGATCTCCCTGACTAGCCCTCCTGAAGTATAGTAGCAGTGCCCAGGCTGTGGGCATGGGAAGTCCAGAAGTATCAGGATACAGGAGGAGAATGTGGCTGAAGTGTAGTGTGCATGGGGCACCTTTATCACAAACAGGAAATGGGGAGTGAGCAGAGGTCAGATCACACTGACCTTGAATGTTATGCCAAGGACTCTGTGTTTGATGCCACAGTCAAAGAGGGAAGTCACCATAGACTTTAAATCAGGAGCCCCACTTGTCCTCTAGCTGCACCTTTTGTGCTCCAGCCATCTCCCCAAGGCTCCCCTTCTGTGGGGGAACGGAAGTCAGCAGGGAAACCGCAGCCCCATCTGGCAGGGCTGGTGGGAAAGGAAGTGCAACAGGTGTGGGTCTCGAAGGCACAAGGGGTTCAAACCACAAGAAAGTTTTAGTGGCCTGGTGCAGGGTGAGCTTTGACCCAGGAGGAGGTAGGGTACAGAGGGTTGACTGAGGGGCTCGGGGACCCAGATGTGTGGTTACCAACAGACTGCTGGAGATGCAGCTCAGCAGCACAAGCATCTGCCTGGCAAGCACATGGTTCTGAGTTCAATTCCTGATACCTAAAAGAAAGCACTGGTAGACGGGGGCTCCAGCCCTGCCCATTGGCCACTCAGGTAGGGCACAGCCTCTTCTAGGGTACTCCTCTAAAAGACACCCTGAACTGTCCCGAGCATGGTCAGCTTGCAGCTGCTCCAACTGTAATTGTTCATAAATTCTTCCCTGGCCCACCCCTCTCCCTTCCCAGAGCTACAGGAAAAGACTGCAGAGCTTCTCGGGGTGGAGCGGACTCTGTTTGTGCCCACCAACACTATGGCCAACCTCATCTCTGGTGAGTTCACCCCCCAGGTCCTGCAGGTATCCTCTGTCCCTCAGCCATTCATGGGTGGCATTTCTGGATCTTTGTTGAGTCTACCTGCCCCCCCACCTGGCAGGAGATAGGTGAATGAGGTCAGTAGGTTTCTGCTGCTCCCCAGCTCCTCCTTGGGGTGCCCTCAGCACATGGCCTTGGCTTCGCATCCCCATCAGGCCTCCCTGTGAAGTCTTCTGCCTCACCATGTCTACGAGCACCACTCAATTCCCACCAAAACCTTGCTGTGGCTGGTGTCCTGGGCTGCGTGTCTACAGGGAGTGGCACTGTGGCTAGTATCTTCCTGCAGGTGGTGATCTCCAAGTGGGGCCACAGGCTGTGGCCAACCCACAGTTATATATTTAGGGTGATGGTTTTCTAGTATGTGATATTAAGATGTCTTGAAGGAGCAGTTCCTTAATTGATATAAGAGACTCGGGAGCTTGCTGTGGCCCTGCAGCTCACCCTAGCCAAGCTCAGCAGGGCAGATGGGCCCTGTGGAACCAATGCTAAATCCTGCCCTCCTCCTGTCTGTCTCAGTGATGGCTCACTGCCGGCGTCGGGGCTCCCAGCTCCTCCTGGGGCAAGAGTGCCACCTCCAGGTCTATGAGCAGGGCGGGGTGGCTCAGGTAAGAACCAGGTATTGCTCCCCTGGGGCTCAGGGCAACCTTTAGCCAGCGAAGGGTGCTCAAGTGAGAACCTGCTTCCCAGGTGCTAGCTAGGACCCGCAGATGGGGGAAAGAGAGAGCCACACGGAAGCTGCTCAGGGAGGTGGGAGGGACAGCGGCTCTCAGATTTACCACTTGAAGGCAGTGCGCAGCCCAGGCTGGCTCTAGGGCTACTGGACAGTTGTTTCTGCCTGGTGCTTGGTGTCTTGGTCCTCTGCTGTCCCCTAGTGGCACTGAGAACGCTGACACTGAGAATTGAGAGCCTGAACACAGCCTGACAAGTATCAACAGAAGATGGGTCCAGGGGGACCTTGCTCATCTAGGATATTACATCTGGCGGGACAGGGAAAGGGCTAAGGCCTAGAGCTAGGGAAAATCAGCCACAGCATCAGGAATCTGGCTCCTACTCCAGACAACCCTCTGTGCTGCCAGGAGGTACTGCTGGACCCTTGGGCCTGCCTGACCCCTCCTCTTCCTCTACCTGCAGTTTGCTGGGGTGCTCTCCCACCCACTTCCAGACCTGCCGCATGGCATGCTGGACCTGACTGAGCTGGAGAAGGTGCTCGCTCGGAGCCATGGGAGCCCCTACCACCCAGTCTGTGAGCTCGTGTGTCTGGAGAACACACACAGCAGCTCCGGAGGCCGGGTCCTGCCCATGGACTACCTCCAACAGGTAGGCCCATGCCCCAGCACTCCGCACCACCAGCTCGCTACTGCCTTCTTCTGTGCTCAAGCCTCCACCTGAGATAGCTGATCTCTGTCATGCCCTGTGTCATTCCTCAGTGGCCAGACTGACCCAAAGCTGTGAAGGTACTGAGGGAGTAACTGCTCTTGTTGAGGACCCCAAGTCCCTAGACTTGCCCAAGGGCAGAGGCATCACGTGTGCTCACACAGCCTGCCACCAAGAGCATGGTCACTGCACCACAGTCCTGGTGAGGCTGCGAGGAGCCGCAGAATGCACGATAGAGAAGAGTTGTGGCTGAGCCCTGCGAGAGTGCTTGCCTAGCCAGAACCATGTGCGTGTGGGTGTACACATACCCACACAGAGGGGTTAAAATGTTTGCCATTGGCCTCTTCCACAGAGCATAGCACTGAGGCTCAGGCTGTGCCATGTGACTGCTCAGGTCCCACATCACCAAACCAGGCTCCTGACTCCAGACTGCTCATGAGTCCTCCAAAGGCCACACTCAGGCACCTCCTGGAGACCCACACTCCTCAGGCCTGTCCCCTCTGACCTCTGCCTGCCCTCCATCCCAGGTGCACCTTCTGGCCAAGACCTATGGGGCCCGCGTCCACCTGGACGGGGCCCGGCTGATGAATGCAGCAGTGGCTCTACGTGTGCCCCCTGCCCGCATCGTGGAGCATTGTGACTCTGTGTCTTTGTGTTTCTCCAAGGTGGGGACAGCCCTGGGCTTGCTTTCCAGGGCCAAGTGGGGTGGGGACACCCTGTAGGAAATAGAGTTGGGTTCTGAGGGCTCCAGGTGCCATGGCGGCTGCCCCTACTCATCCAGGGACAGGATGCTAGGAATGGGGCAGCAAGAGTTTCTCCTCTTCCCCAGGGCCTGGGTGCTCCAGTGGGTGCTATGGTTGGGGGGCCCAAGGACTTCATTGAAGAAGCCTGGCGTTTCCGGAAAGCCCTGGGCGGAGGCATGCACCAGGCTGGGGTGCTGGCTGCAGCAGCCCTGCTGGGTCTGGGTGATGCAGAGGAGGCCCTGCTGCAGGACCATGAGAATGCCCAGAGATTCGCCAAAGGTGCTACCCTGCCCTACCCTTACTTTCTTTTGCTGCCCAACTTGCGCTTGGGGGGTCCTCTGCAATAGGGCCCAGATTCCCATGAGTCTGTGTCCTTGAAGCCTCTAGGATGTTGATGTTAGCATTGAGTCTGCACATGGGACCCAGGTCTACCTGCCTCCCATTCCATGCAGGGCCTGGCACCACGAAGCACTAATAGAGTCAGGAACTGTGAGGAATGTGTAACCTGAATGTGGCTCTTTCATCCATTGATTGAATCCTCACAAGAACCTCTTCACTGATGAGGAAATGGAGGCCCAAGGCTAAGATAGCAGTGGAACCTGTGTGATCCCAGAGGCCATGGCAGGACTCAGGGCCATTCTCTCCTCTTGTACTGGTTGTTCTCCCCAAGTGATAGTTCCAGGGAGTGGGGACCATAGCAGGGGTCTGGTATCAGGCTCCACTCACTACAGGACCTGGCCTAGGTCTCCAGGAGCTGGCATCACCCTTCTGCTTCGTGGACCCTGCCACGGTGGAGACCAACATGGTGCTGGTGAGGGTGAGTGGGCTGTCACCCTCGGAGCTGTGCCAGCGCCTGCAGGCTGTGAGCCCTGACGAGGTGGCACAGATTGGCCATGCTGTGCAGGTGCTGCTCTTTCCCTGGACAGAGCAGTCGGTGCGTGCCGTGTGGCACCGTGGCATCTCCACCCAGGACACTGACCTGGCACTGAGGAAGTGGGAGCTCGTGCTGAGGCAGCTGGAGCCCCAAGGATAGGGTAACCAAGAACCTCATTCCCTGGATGGTACTGAAACGAAAAGTGTTCCAAGCCCCTGGCCTAGTAGCCTGCTAGAAGCAAAGGCCAACCTTTGGGGGGAAGTGACACCATTCACAGCCTCAGGTTTCTCTGCAGGGACTCAGGTGATGTCTCCACTCCTTCAGAAATAACCAGGTCTAGGGTCAGACAAGATGTGACCAGAAATCAAGAAACAAGACAAACAGACCTGTAAATGATCAGGATAACAGAGTTATTAGATATGGGCTTTAAAATAAAATATTTAAGGAATTATAAGACTAGATAAAAAATTAACAGAAAACTTGAAAATGTAGGATGACTCATTGGAAATTCTAGAAATGAATGGCAGGGCCAGGGATATAGCTATATAAGTGCCTGCCTGGCAAGTACAAGGTCCCATGTTCAATCCCTGGTACTGCAAAAAAAAGAGAGACAGAGAGAGTGAGAGAGAGAGAGAGAGAGAGAGAGAAATGATGAAAGGCATACTAAATTAAGATCTCACTGGACAGGTTTGATACCAGAAGAAACACAGCTGAAGAGAATTAGTAAAGAAGGCAAGGGGCCAGGGAGATAGCTCCATGGCACAAGTGCCTGTCTGGCAAGTGCAAGGTTGTGAGTTTGAACCCTGGTCCCACACAAAAAAATAAAGGTGAAAAAAAAAAAAAAAAGTAAAGAGGGCAATAAGTCTGGAGAAGCTACATCTGGATTAAACAAATCCAAAGCTGGTATTTTGAATGGAGTAATCAAACTGATGATGGCTGGGGAGATAGCTCCATGGCACAAGTGCCTGCCTGGCAAGTGTGAGGTCGAGAGTTCAAACCATGGTCCCACAAAAAAAAGTAGATGTGGCAAACCAATGATAACTTCCTGGTAACTTCCTGGTGGACTGATCAAAAGCCAGAGAGGGGCCTAGCGAGATGGTTCAGTGGTCTAAAGCACCTGCTTAGGAAAGCTTAGGCAACTGCAGGGACTGTGGTTCAACCCCCGGTACCACATGTTGTGCTAGCCCCACCCCCAGGGCAGGCTGAGTGGGCCATAATACAAAAAAAAAAAAAAAAGAGAGAGAGAGGAAGTACAGATCATTGTTTGTTTTGTATGTATATTTTTTGTTGTTACTGTTTTAAGGCAGAGTTTTTTTGTTTTTTGTTTTTTGTTTTTTTTGGGACCGGGGTTTGAACTCATGACCTTGCACTTGCCCAGCAGGCACTTGTGCCTCGGAGCTATCTCCCCAGCCCCTAAGGCAGAGTTTTTAGATGTAGTTCAAGCTGGCCTTGAACTCGGTGATCCTCCTGCCTCAGCCTCCCAAGTACTAGGATTACAGGCATGTGTTACCACACCCCGCTGATCTTATAGATTGTTTTTAATAATAGAAAAGAATAAACATTGCCTATATTTTTATCATTGGAATGATCAGCATTAATATTTGTGTATCTTTCATTCTGGATATGTATGTAGGTAAATCAATCTGTGTGTGTGTGTGTGTGTGTGTATGTTTTGGAGAGGTCCATGTTAGCTTTTTATTACCATAACAATTACAACAGGTGGGGCTGGGGAGATAGCTCAGTAGAATAAGCGCTTGCCTGGCAAGTGCAAGGGCCTGAGTTCAATCCCTGGTGGAAAAAAAAAAAAAAATGACAGCAAGTAAATTTCAAACAGAAAAAATTAACTGTGGCTTCCAGTTGTAGAGGTCTTAGTCAATGACCAGTCAGTCCTGGCAGACCTTGGGGGCCATCTAAGACACACCTGCAGGAACCCAGGGCAGCCTGGCTTTCTCAGGAATAGTGGCTTCAGCTTAAGTGTGCCCAGCTGAGGTCCAGTGGAGGGGGCTAGGCAACAGCTGCAGACAGCCAGAGGCACAGGAGTGGGAGACAGCAGTGTGGTGACATCTTGGGCCACAGTGAGTGTGACAGGAGAGGAGGGGAGCCCTGCTGCAGAGAACCCCACTCTTCCTCTGCTCCTGAGAATCCTCATCTGCACTCTGGAGACCCAGAACTGGGGGCTCCGCTGTCCCTCCCCCCCACCCCGGCCTCCAGAACTGCTCTTGGGCTCCCAGGGAGCTGATCACTCAGCACCTCTTCCCCTGTCACCCCCATCTGCTGAGCTGCTCTATCTGCAACAGCAGATATGCATTGGATTTGTTATCCATTGCTGGGTAACAGATTCTCCCAAACAGCAGCACCTTAACACCACAAACATTGTTAGTTCTCGTACTTTCTGTGGGTGTGGGCCAAGGCCAACGAGTGACTCAGTGGAGTTCTAGCTGTGGTCTCTCCTGAGGCTGCAGAGCAGCTAGTCCGGGCTATCAGGCTACTGCCTTCCACACTGGCTCCCACACACAGCAGGCCTGCTGGGCTGGTTGTGGGTGGGGGCCTCAGTAGCTGTCTCCGTGAGCACAATCACTGTCCTGTCCTCCAGGTCAGCAACTGAGAAGCTGAAGCAGGAGCTCCCAGGACACCCAGGCCAGCTCCAGCTCAGTAGACCAGCATGCCACAGTAACTGTACTGGAGTTGGCTCCTATGGCTAGGTGGGGTCTGAACCCAGAGAGACCCCTGGCCATGCTGTTCAGGTCCTGGTGGGGCACAGATGGCATCAGAGGGCAGTGACCAGAGCCAGCCCACAGACGGGTATAGGATGGCAGGCAAGGAGACAGCTGGGGCTCGGGTAAGGAGGGTAAGGGGGCCGTGAGCCCACAGGGCTGGCTCTATTGTGCCCTGGAACGAGTGACAGCACCCTCCCCACCTTTCTCCTCTTGCTGTGAGTCACATGGCACTGGCACTATGTTCTCAGCAGCCTTGAACCAGGTACTTACCGGCTCTGCCCTGAGCAGCACTCACTGGCTTTCATCCACGAAGCTGGGCCACCCACTGAACATGAAATAGTGTGAGACCCTCAGGCCATCTGCTGTGGTCAGAGGCTCATCAGATAGGCCAAGCCCATGAACAGAGGTGAGACTGGAGGTCTCTGCGGCTACTGGTGTGTGTGTGTCCTTTTCTGTGTATGCTACTGTCTTCTCCAGTGTCCCGGCCCACAGCCCAACCTTGGCACTAGTCAGAGGAGCCTGGAGCTAAACTGTTGTCCCAACCCTGCTTCTGTGAACACACAAAAGCCTCCTCAGCAGATGCTTTGAGGACGGCAGGGGAGAGGCCCCCACACTGTTCCGCTCAAGCTAAGAGGGCTGCCTACACAGAGAGGCCCAGGGCCCCTCCCAGCCCACGCTGGCCTGAGAGGAACAAGCAGGTGTCTGCAGACGGCATCACGAGGTGCACATGGACGCACACATGCACGACATCTATGAGGGCTGAGCTCACCCACAATGCACAGTTAGTGACGGTTTGTTTCTGCTGTAGTGTTTGTGAGAAGTGGGTGTGTATTACCTGTTTTTGAGAAATTCAAAGAGAAAAACAACAGGTTTATACTGTACATGGCATAAGCGGATTTATTTAAGGGCACATTGCACAACATTCCCACATGGGGCAGGGATGTGCCTCGACTGCACAGTATCTGCCTGGCAAGTGTGAGGTCCTGAGTTTGACTCCTAGTGAAAAAAAAATATTCCTGCTTGGAATAGCAAATGGGACCCCCTCTCAGCCCCAGCTCTGTCCTCTGTAGGTCCTGCCAAAACTGCAGCTTCCTGTGACCACAGAAGCAATAAGGAGGGTGCGGGAAGACCCTCAAGGGGTGCCATTTTCCTCAGGAAACATACCTGAACTCAGGAAGGACCCACACCTGGAACAGGGCTGTTGGGCTCCAGGAGCTACATAGCCCCTCGGCCCTCTTTGCTTGTCTCATATCCATGGCATAACTGACATCAAATGGGCTGCCCCAGCCCAAGTGGCAAAATACAGCATAGCAAGCGCCCACCATGTTTTCCCAGGTCTTGCTCTTGGACCAACCTTGGGCTGGGCTTCTGCTTCCTACTCAGGAAGTCTGCAGCTGAGTCTGGTATAGTGGCACACATGTAATCCCAGCGCTCCTAGGCTATGGCAGGAGGACTGTGGACTCAGAGCCAGCCTGCACTATATTAGTTCAAGGCCAACCTAACTGTCTCCAAAAAACGTCTGCCACCAAAACTCCAGGCTCAGCCTGAGAAGTTCTTTTCTAGGCCAACCCACACAGGTGAGGCATGGCCCCAAAGCACTCTCAGATGCCCACAGGTGAGGCATGGCCCCAAAGCACTCTCAGATGCCCACAGACAAGAGCACAGTTACCACTTGCCTGGAAGCAGCAGGGAGAGGGACCTACCTGGCGCAAACCAGAGAGGAGACCCTCTATGCCTACAAATATAAGAGACCTCATTGTTGCCGCTGTCCCTGGCATGGAGAGTGGATGGACAGAGGCCCGGGGGCCCTGCCAGCAGCCTGCAAGGGCATCTGGCTCTGCCCTCAAGGATGTCTAGGTGTGACCTGGCCTCAGCCTGCCCTGTTATGGGGTGAGTGACAACCACATGCAGGACTGTGGGGCTAGCAAGCAGGGGAGCATAGTGAGCCCTGTTCCTCTCCCTGGACTGTCCCAGGTCCCTAGGAATGGAGCACAGCAGGACTGATGAGGGAGGTATACTTACACCCTGAGCACCCAGGGCACCCTGAGCACCCAGGAACTGGAAATGCCCCTCCGACTTTGGCCAAAACTCCAGTGACCTGGGCAGCATTCCCCCAGGCTCAAGGATGACCCAGCCAGGATGACTAGTGGCTTTCAGGCTTATGGGAGGGGACCCAGCAGCTCTCCCAATCTGCTACCCTGGGACTCAGATGACCACAGAGTGGGGAGCTCCAGGGCGCCGGCTGAGGCTGAGGGTGTGGGCAGCAGTGAGCAGCAGGGCACCGCTGAGTGCCTCCAGCATGCAGGAGCCCCAGGCCAGGGTGGCAGACCAGCCGAAGCTGATGCGCACACCCTGCACGCGCTGGGCGCCATACTGGTGGGTTGTCTCTGCCAAGGCCAGGTGCGAATAGCTGATGTACACGCTAACCCCCGCCAGGGTCAGGGCACCTAGGGAGAGAGGGGGCAAGGCAGCCACTCGCAGGGGTCCTGCACACAGAACCCTGGAGTCCCACACATTCAGGGCCTGACAGGCATCTTTCCTCCCATTCACTTTCCTGGTCAGCTCTGATGACCCTCACTCTGGTCCTTCCAGTCACTTCCTTGTCCCTGGGGTCAGGAGAGTGGGAGGGGCCAATCCTGAGGTGGTGAACTCTGAGGTTTGGGGCGCTCATCCTACAGCCCCCCCCCCCCAAAAAAAAAACAGTTCCTCCACCTTTGCCTCCAGCACCCAGTCAGGCAGCAACAGAAGCAATGGGCTGAATTTGGGGAATGATGGGAAGCCATAGAGGATGGGAGAGGCCAGGAGGGGGTCAACAGCCTACCTAGGACCACCTCAGCAAAGGCAGGTAGCATGGCCTCCCCTGCATGGTCAGGGTTGCTCCCGCCAAATCCTCCAAACTCCAGCTGCTGAACAGGAGGGCACAGACTAAACTCCTAACCTGGGAGCCCCTTCCACCTCCCCCAACTCCTCTGGGGCACAGGGACCCCAGCTAAGCTTGTGGCAACCTCTCCCCCACCTCAGACCTCCTAAAGTACATCTCCAGGGCTAGGTCTGCAGTCTGCTGGACAACCATGGAGGAACGCATTCCTCCTGCCCCTCGGCCCGCATCAGAGCCTCCTATCCCAGCACAGTGCAGAGGCTTCCTGTCACCACAAGCTTTCCAACCCCATTACTCCTCCTGGTGTCCCCCCAAGGTCATCTTAAGTAGATTTTGAACACTTGCGGTTTCCCAGGTGCTCTCGAGGACACCTGATGTTTTGTGGGTCTCACTCGTTTGTGATCATAACCAAGGCCACAAGTTCCTCCCTGTCTTGGCTCCCAGGCCAGCCTGCCCCTCCTCCCCAAGGTCTCCCAAAGAGCCCAGCACTGCCTGGGGATGGAAGCAGCACTGCCCAGGGGGAGGCCCCGGCCCCAGTGGGCCTTATAACCATGCCATGAGAGTAGAGCTGTTGTGAGACATGGACCCAGCTCAGGTCTGGCCCCACATGACAAGGGCCACTGGAGCTGATCCCTGGGAGACAGCAGCCCACCCAGGGAAAGGACAGGGAATGTGGAACTATGGCAGAGAGTACCACCGGGCTGTGGGGGAACAAGCTCCCTTCTGACTTTAGAGACCTTGGAACCTCTCAGGACTCCGACTTCTCACCTATAAGGCAGCACTGCAGGGCCCCTGGGGATACTCAGGCCAACAGGGCACACAGTGAGCCACCACACTATGCAAGTCACCATCTGGACCCCAGCAGGGGACACTGCAGTGGACTCTAATGCCCCTCCTCCCACTGCCACTGCCTGGCCCTGAGTTGTCTGTGTCAGTGCCAGTGACCTCCCCCAGGAAAACTTGGGAATAAGGGAAGAGAAATTAAGGGCTGAACACACTGCCCTTAGTGCCATCTGGCCAACACAGTAGGTTCTGGACTCACTATGAGATCCTCCAACTTCCTAGGCTATGAAGTTCCAGCCTGGCACACTTGTATTCAGGCCCAGCCAGAGGCTCAGCCTAGGGACCCAGGGTGCCTCTGTCCCCATATGGTACTTCTGGGCTGGGGAGACAGCTCAGTAGAATTAAGTGCCTGTATGGTAAGCCCAGGGTCCTGAGTTCAATCTCCATACTGCAAAAATAAACCCACGTGGTACTTCTGTCCCCAGGGTACCCCTCTCCCAAGGAGGATCTCTAGCCCCAAAAACCTAGGCTCACTACAGCCCAAGGGAAGCAGAGTGTAGGGGGCAGGGGCACAGGAGATCCCACCCCCAGCACACCACCCTACTCCAGACTCACCCCCCAGCAGGAAATAGCAGCCGGTGAGAAGCAACAGAGGGATGCTCTGGGTCAGGGAGCTGAGCAGGCCACAGATCCAGCCACACACAATAAGAACCAAGCTCAGGGGCAGGACCACCATGACGGCACGGTGCAGTGCTACGGAAGAGGCGGCTCAGGTACAGGTGGACCCGCTCCCCGCCCCCAGGAGGGTGGAAGTGAGCTTGCTGTTCCTCCTGCTCAGGCCAAGTGGAGTGAGGGATTGATGATATCCTGTCTCCATGGTAATCACCAGACCCTCCCAGGGGCCACCTTGGGCACTGTCATAGGCTTCACAAGGGGGGGGTGAGAAGTTCCCTGATGGCCCCCCACCCCACCCACAGGCTGCTCAGGGACAGCAGCCACATGCCCACTATGGGAGATGGCAACAACAAAGGTAGGCTGTTACCACTGAAAGCGAAACTGAGGCACAGGCTGGCAGGATAGGCTGGGAATCAGTGGGGCACCTGTGATCAGGACCCAACAGCAGAGCACAGAAGAGCTACAGGTGGACATGTCCTCTGAGGACTGCAAGGCAATAGGAAGTGCTTCTCTGTGGTAGGGTGGGAGGGCTCAGGTCCCGGTCCTGCCTGAAGCATCAGGAAGGCTGTGGAGGTGACACTCCCCCAGGACTCACAGAGGAGGTGCTGCACCGAAGGGGAGGCATCTAGGCCCTCACTGGCGAAAGGATCGATCAAGGGGACACAGCTGCTCTGTCCTGGGGAGGCAAAGTACAAAGCAGAGGCTGGACACCAGGGCCCCCAGCAGACCCAAGAGCCACAGAGGCACGCTGAAGTCTCGGGCCCCACAGGCTCAGGTTCCGAAGGGCATCGAAGGCCCAAGACCTCTCATTTGGTTTGTTTCCATGGACAGGCCCTCTCTACATGAAGTTGTGTTTGAAATCTCAGACACTCAGGAGGCCCCCAGGAATGCTCTGGGGACCCCCATAACACACAGTCCTAGGGAGGCCAGTCTTGGCCTTTGGGGAGAAAAGGTGGACAAAATGGGGCTCAGCTCAGGACTCTTCCCAAGTCTCATTGTGTGGGCTTTCAGATTCATACCCACTCACACCCATGTATGTACATGTGTGCACACACAACAGAAGATGTTGGTGAATGAACAGGCAGCCAAGTCCTTCCACCACTGCACACTCACTAATGCACGAGGGGCACTCAGTCACACACTTATACTCACACACACACAGCCTGTGCTCACACACTCCACACTCATTCACCTACACACGCCTTCTCACGCAGACTCACACATACTACACACTCTCACACAGCTTGTGGCAGCCCCAGCCGGTGGAGAGGAAGTGGGGGGAGGTCATCAGGACAGACAACTCCTAGTCACCTGGATGAAGTTCTGCATCCAGGCATCCCTGACTGACACTGTCCACCTCAGCCCCACAGTGGCCCCTACTTCCCCTGGCTGTTACTGGACAGCACCAAAGCAGGAACAGCGACAGCCCCCACCCCAGGAAGATTGGTAAAGCCTGTTCCCCTGGAGGTCTGCTTTTCCCTTCTGAGGTTGTGCCTTGGAGGGTGCGGGGTAAGGAATGAGGACCCCAATTACTTACTGTGAGTAACTCTCTGTGAGGTGCTGTCCTGATTCTACACAAGGCTGGCGCTTTGGTGGCAGGGGGTGGGGGATGGGGGTAAGTTTAGAAGGGGGACGCATTGAGGAAGGGACGTGACCCAAGGGCGAAACGGGACCGACTAGGATTCAGAGAGGAGGGGCCGGGGTTGGGGGCGGGGCTGGGATGAAGGGCGCCAGGCTCCTACCGGTTCCCTCACCTTCACAGGTGCGCCAGAGCCCGGAGTGTGAGGACAGCTGCTCTGCACCGCTGCTGCCGGCGTCCGCCACCTCCAGGATGTACCAGTAGTCGCTGGCAATCGCGGCGGCCAGCAGCGCGAAGCTCAGTAGAGCGCCCAGGGCGGCGGCCAGGAGCAACACGCCCAGCCGGGCCATGCCTCGGGTGACCAAGGCCGGGCAGGGATAGAGGGAAGTGTGCAGCGGGTTTCTGGGAGAGAGCCGGGGGGAGGGTCTGGGGAATGGGAGGAACTGGGGAAGCCGGGAGGTGAGAGCCGGAAGGGACTGGAGGGTGCAGAAGAATGGGGATGGGTTGGTGTAGAGTAGGGTGTAGAGCTGGCGCTGGAAAGCCCGGCTAGACTGGAGAGCAGCGAGAGTGGCTCCGGCGCGGCCGACTCACGGAGGTGGGGGCGTCTTGAGAGCCTGGGTCGGGGCAGCGGAGGGCAGTGGCAGAGCCAGGGGCCAGAGCAGGGGCGGTGCGCCACTGGAGGCTCTTTTGCGCACGTCTCCTGTTTTCTGCGCAGGGCTGGACACGCAGTGCCCTCGGGCTCGCAGGCAAATTGATGCCATCTAAGAAAGGAAGAAAGAAGTCTGGGACCCTCAGGTAGCACAGGAGCTGCAGCCCTGGGTTCAAACCCTGACGTCCCCAGAGCTGGTCACAGATTGCTGGGTAATTCCTAATCCTCCTAAACCTCAGCTTTAGTGAGTTTGAGAGGAGCTTGAGAGAATAGTGAAGGAAGAACTGAAACTGGCCCCAAGAGAGAAACCTCCCAGGATCCGATTTTTTTTTTTTTTTTT